>JAJOZX010003752.1:192500-262500 GCA_023014485.1 Bathynomus jamesi | reverse complement strand
CCAAACGGAAAATGGTCGTAAACCTCCAACGTAACAAGAATACCACTGTTACTCGTCGATTGAAGCTTGAAGGAAGTATCGAAGATTTGAATTTGTATGAAATGGTCACCAAAAGGACCCTGGGAATCTTCAATCTGTTAAAGAAAGAAGGAAGGAAGGCAGCAGAGGCTACCTTCCTGAGGACCGATCCCAATTCCTGGACGGAGGATAATTGCTTTCAAGAGTTTCGACGCATAGCGATCAACCTAAAAGTTGTCAATGATTCGGCGGAGAGGGGTATCGCCCTTATCAAGGCATATAATACATCTTTGACGGAGGATGAAGAACAAAAACAATTCATCCTCCGATTAGTAGCAAAACATCGCCAAGACTACTCATCGTTTTCGAAGGAGTCAGTTATGAAGCGTTAATCTAAGTAATGATGTACAGGGTGGGCCGTAAGTTTCCATACATAGGAAAATTTAAATTATGGTCTTCACGTGCGTCGGTATTTGGATCAGCAGTTTCCGGATGCTTGGATTGGTCGGCGTTGTCCTGTGGAGTGGCCTCCCAGATCCCCAGATCTCACCCCCCTTGATTTCTATCTTTGGGGGCACTTGAAGGCCATGGTGTATCAGGAAAAGATACGAGACATAAATCATCTAAAGGAACGTATCACCAACGCCATTACAAGCATAACGTCAACTGTGCTAATGCGTGTTCATCAACAGTGGGGAACACGTATTGAAATGTGTTTTCAAAACAATGGCAACCATGTAGAGCATATTATATAAATAAAAATGGTTGTCCATAAAAAAATGTTTATTTTTCCTATGTATGGAAACTTACGGCCCACCCTGTATATTATAAATGAAGGATAAATGTAATTTTGTATCAAACATATCATTTTTGTTCTTTAAAAATTAACCTGTTTTCTTTAAGAGTTATTCTGTTTTCTAAAAAAAAATAAACTATTTTCTTTGAGATTTAATCTGTTTTCAAACAAATAAACTAGTATTTGCCCTTGTTTTTTCATTTGTTAACCCAGAAGATCAATCTACTAGAAAATGAGTAGTATAATGAAATTCATAGCGACCAGTAAATATCATAATTAGGCTGAAATTTGGCATGGAGATGTTTGATAGGTATAGGAACAGGAGCAGCCATGTGGAGGTAAAAAATTACAAAATTCTCGTTCGGACCACTATCTGATTTTGAATTTGACAGTGGTTCTCAGACTAAAATAGGTTAATCCCCACCTCTGGTTTAGAAATGAAACAACAGTTAAAAAATCCTGCGACATTTTCGTAAATCTTTTGAAAACAAGTTTCTACTTCTTGCTGAAGTAGACAATGTCTTCCCTGTAAGATCCTTCAACTTAAGGAGAAATCGAGGTTTTCCCGTTGTTTCCTTTTTCGAGCAGAAAGTCCGCGGTTCGAATCAGTACAGTGGTAGTTTGTTCAAATTTTCAGTTTGGTTGAATTTGGTGAGTAATTCTCCTAATTTTATTTATTTTGTAGAAATCGTTGAAATTGTAGAAATTTTAGAAATCGTATAATTAATTCGAGAAATGAATTGTCAGCCGGCTTAGTTCAAAGTAATTCGTTCAAGTCCTTTAAAAAGAGACTAGATGTTTATCTTGCTTTAAATCTCAAGTTAGAATCATTTGTTTGCGTTTTAAAGTATTGTACTTCGCTTTCCTTTAAAATTTTCACTTCTCTTTAAATTTCCTTCCTTTCTTTCAACCTCATTTCTTTGTTTTGCTTTAAAAATTTCACTTGTCTTTAAATTTTCTTCCACTTTTAACCTTCCTCCTCAAACAGACAGCCTCGTAGGGAGCAGCAGCCAACGAGGCTGTTGCTCTTTGGTGTCCTTTGTATTCCTTTGTAATCCTTTGTAATTATAATTATTTTTGGCTTTTGGAAACACTCGTAACCGGCTTAATTATTTTGGTTAAATATTTCGCTTTATTGTATTAATATACAAATAGTACAAATAGTACATATTTCTGTTGCGATTTACTATTTTTTTAATATTCCTAATTTTTATATATCTATAAGTTATACGCTTCCGAGTTAAACAAAGCATTTTATACAGTCATTACACGGGTCTGTATATAAAAGATTCCCCATAAAAATTTCTATATAGGATTTATATCATCGGATGAATAAAGTAAAAACCTGTAATATAATGAATTAAACGAGCGGACCCCTATACTCTGCCCATCGGATCGATATTGACACTCTAGTAAACTAACTTAACCTAACCTATGCTAACCTAATTTAACTTATGCTAACGCACAATATATTTGTCGACAATATCGGGTAGAACAGATGTCGTAATCCAGAAACGAGTCAAGTTATCGTAACCGCTTTGGTGCATATCTTTGGCTAGCATTAAATATTAAATTCTACAAGAAATATCTAAGTTTACTTTAGAATTTAACTGAATTTAATAATAAAAAAGAAAGTTTATATATATATATATATATATATATATATATATATATATATATATATATATATATATATATATATATATATATCAGTATAATTGGGCAGAATATTTTCATTCAAACATGTTTCATTAAAGACCAAGGCATAATTAGCATTAATGAGTTTTTTTTTGGCTTTTTCTAATCTCCGAAGACATGTTCTTTGTTCTTCAGAAAGCTTGAAAAGCAGATTGCCAATTGTCATTTTTATTTTCGTAAGTTATACACGTGAGCTTTCGCCTTCCTTAGGGCATCATCAAACTAAGAATGTCAAATTTAAATTTAAAATCCTAAAAATGAAAAATTTAAATATTTCAAAAACCCTAAAAAGTTTCAAACTTAAAATCTGAAAAAATTCAATATCCAATTTACACAAAGACAATAAATATGAAAGGGAGGAGACAGCTTCGCATCCCGAATGCTTGGAAAAGACTGGAAGATGTCAAACGAGTACGTGAAGTCAACAACTTGGGACTCCACCTGCGGTCATCTTTGACGATTGGAGCATCGAGATAATCCTAAAGTTCTGTTCTGACCTGTTTGCCGGTTATTAAGAGAAGAAGAAAATTCTTGGATGTAAACAGCTTCTGTTATTTGTAGCTTGTAGTGACTATTGCAATGTTTGAGGATTTTAGTATTGTTCACCAGTTGTTGTCGCGTAAAAGTTGTATTGTGATAATTTTCCATGTGCCGTTTAGGCGCACCTTCCTGTAGGTGCATGGTGAGTCTGCGACTCAAGGAAGTGATGGTCATTCTAATATAGCTATTAGAACGAAGTTCGCAACTTTTGTGAGGACCGTCAAATTTGTAGACTTTATTGGTGCCCTTCAAGGGGTTTATTATCTTGGGTTAAGTTATTTTTCATTATGTAGTTACTCACTTTTGGACTCTTGTAGTACATAACAAAACTAAGTTTGTCTTTTGGGTTGCTGCAGAGTACATTGTTCTTGATAATGTCTTGCATTACATGCTCGTCCACTTTATAGGTTTGTGACATTTGGTTTTTATGAAATCCTTTAAATGTGATGTTGGAAGGAGTCTGAGGTTGGGGAGTATAGAGGCTAATTAAAAAGTTTTGGAGTTCATGGTCAAATTCTTTGTTTGAGTATCCATTAGTGATCAGTAATTGTTTACTCCTTAATATTTCAGTGTTGAAGATTATCCATGTCAAGCTATTATTGTATGCACGGTGTATGCATGATTTAATTACACTCATTTTGTATCGTTGATGGCATTCACTAACGGCATTCATGCATTTATCCAAGTTTGTGGGTTTTTTGTAGACACTGGTGGTGTATTCTCCATTTTCTGACTGAACTAATATATCCAGAAAGGAAACTTTACCACTTACTCTAAGTTCGTGGAAAATTTTAAAACTGAAACTTCTTCCATAGCCTGCTGTAAACATTGCAGATGTCCCTCATTACGCACAACAACAAAAATGTCATCTACGTATCTACAGTATGTGGAGGGGCATAAATCTTCATTTTGGAGGACTATGTTTTCCACTTCACACATGTAACACGAGCTAAATGTTGGTCCATAGCTATTCCTTCAACTTGGTAGTAAAGCTTACCTTCGTGACTTCTGAACGGTGATTTTGTAGTACAAGCTTTAAGAAGCTTTCCCAATGTAAGAGGGGGAATCTTAGGAGCTGGTATCAGTGGATAATTACATACGTGCCTTATAAATTTTTTGAGATTTTGAAATTTTTAATTTTTACGATTTTAAATTTAAATTTTACTATTTTAGTCTGATGATGCTCCAAGGAGGGAGAAAGCTCACGTGTATAACTTATGAAAATAAATGAAAATGACAATTGGCAATCTGCTTTTCAAGCTTTCTGAAGAACAAAGAACATGTGTTCGAAGTTTAGAAAAAGCCAAAAAGAAACTCATTAATGATAATTAAGCCTTGGTCTTTAATGAGAAATATATATATATATATATATATTATATATATATATTATATATATAATATATATTATATATATATATATATATATATATATATATATATATATATTATATAATATATATATATAATATATATATACTGTATATATATATATATATATATATTAAAGTCAAAGTGTGTAACCAGCTATTTCGCGTAATGGCTGAAACTTTTAGTCATTTCGCGAAATGGCTGTTTCACTTGGTCATTTCGTGAAATGACTAATACAAAAATACAAACCTTTTTCTTTTGACACATTTTTACAAATATTTCATTATTCTTTCCCTAGCAATTTTTAGCGTTTATTTATTGATAATATTATGTTATTCATCATTAATTAATTATTTTTTATATTTCATATTTATTTTAATAAACATGAACTCCTCATATTAACTTTGCAGTTATGTCATGTTAATACATACAAGCACACGCATGCGTATATATATATATATATATATATATATATATACACACACTGTCCATTCATTTTATTTTATAGGCACTAAAATAGATCAAACTGAATCGAATTATTCGTCCTCATTCTATGGAATTAAATTTGTTTGTTAGATGTATTGTGGGAACAAAATACTGCCATGTATAAACTTGAAATACAATTTTTGGGGAACAATTTTTTTTAAACCACGTTCGAACACCATTTTTTTAGGTGAATTTTTGAAGCTAATTCCTCTATCTGTAGTTTCTGTGTCAAATCTCAAATGCAAAAAGGGTTCGTTTAGATTCAAAGTTCAAATCTTATCTCCAATTGTTATTTGCTTGAACGTAATCAAAGATTTTATGCCCTAATTTAGTTTTTACGATTAAGAGGTCTTGTTCGTACAACTCTATATGCACACACACACACACCACACACACACACCATATATCTTTTACTGATTTTTATTCGTATTTTTTTAAAGTTCCTGAAAATAAGTCATTAAAAACAAAAAGGGAGAATGCCATAAATTAGTGAACAATAAATTAACCCTTTCAAGACGACAGGTACAAATTGGTGACGTTTCAAATACACACATTCATAATTTAACCCTTCAAAAAATTCCGGTCTTAAAGGGTGATAGATGCCGAAATTAAACTTACATGAGGCTCAACCTTTGTTGAAGTTTGATGCTTAAATATTACGAGATGATATAAAGCCAAGTTCGTTCAAGATCCTTTAATAATATGGAGGTACCATCGATTACCAAAGATGAGATATATACATTGGGTCATTAAGTAGGTGTGGCCTTATGCCACGCCTTTCCTATTTTTCTTTTTATGACTGGATACTGAATTCGTTTTTTCACCAAAATACGCGTTTTTTTCACAATAAAATTTAAAAACATTTATGTATTGTTTCAGCAAGATAAAAATACAAATATGCTTTAACCTTCAGAGTAAATAAAAATGTCCTTCCACATTTCATTCATAAAGATAACTTATACTCAATTGTAAGAGTTGAAGAACTTCCCTTTCCTTCCTTTGAAACAGTAAACATTAGTTTTGGTGCCACTCCTAATTCTTTGAATATGATTAATGGTTCGTCTACATGCATATATATATATATATATATATATATATATATATAGTCAATACCACAAGGTACAATGCTGGCTCCACTCCTGTTCATTATCATGCTAACAGACATAGACAATGGAGTAAACAGTAACAGTATAGTTACATCATTCGTGGACGATACAAAGAGCAGCAGAAAAATCAGCGATGCAAATGAAGTGGAGGCTTTGCAGAGGGACACGAACAAAATATAAACATGGTCAGAAGACAACAATATGACATTTAACACTGAGAAATTTCAGCTCTTGAGATATGGTAGAAACGAGGAACTTAAACAGATTGCATATTATGCTCCAGATAGACAAGAAATCCAGAGAAGCACGAAATCGGTCGACTTGGCGGTAATAATGACCGATGATGCCAAATTCAAGACACAAAATTAGATAGCAATAAATAAAGCAAAGAGAGTCGCGGGACAGGTATTAAGAACGTTCAAAAGGAGGGACAAGACAGTAATGATTCCCCTGCTGAGAACACTGATTTATACCAAAACTTGAATACTGCTCAGTTTTGACGTCCCCATATAAAAAGGAAGAAACTAATAAACTAGAAGAAACGCAGAGACATTTCACAGCCAAGACTGATGGCTGCAAAGAGCTCAACTACTGGGAAAGGCTCCGTAAACTAAATCTGTACTCCCTGGAAAGAAGAAGAGAGATGTATAATATAGTCTACATATGGAAAATGTTCGAAAAACTTGTACTAAGCCTCAAGCTAAACCCAATTACCATCTGAACAACGCTGGAAAATAGGAAAGGCAGAACGCGTCGTGTTCCCAAATTAAAGACCCGACAAGGGACCTCTTCAACTCTGAAGGAAAATAGCTTGGTCGTCAGGGGGCCATGAATTTTCAACCAGCTTCCAAAGGGCCTCAGAAACGTCACAGGGGTCAAAGTTGAAGTCTTCAAGAGAAGACTAGATGCCTGGCTGAGGACGGTACCAGATGAGCCAGGTGTACCTGGCTATGTACGGTAGAGAGCGCGAGAGAGCAACTCGCTCCTCCACCAAGCCAGGACTAGAGGTGGGGCCACCAGCTTGACCTTCGTGCGAAGAAAGACCGACGCACGGAACCCTAACAAGGTTAACAAGGTGCATATATATATATATATATATATATATATATATATATATATATTAACCAATAAATATAATTCAGAGTGTGGAAAATCTAAAAGATTCTGGCAATTTTATATTCGGTCGTCATTGACTAAAAGGATGGCAACATAAGTCACGCATTTATTACGTTATCTTTTTGCTAAAATTTTTTGAAACGTTGAAAATGTGAAGTGCAAAAATTTTGAATTTGAATTCCATTTGCTTATCGTTCCCTGAACACGAACAAAACAAAAGAAAACAAAAAGTTCACAATTTTTGGCAATTTCAGAAATTTAATGTAAAACTTTCCTATTTAATTTTTTTCCTTGCGGTAAAAAACAGGTCTGTATTCGTCTGTGCCCCTTTTATCCCATTTTGCTTTTAGGGGGAACGTTATAAGAACCTTGTATATTATTTCCACGTTTATTTTGCATAAATATTTGTATAAAATACAATATTTTTATTGATATTATTATTATTATTACTAGTACAGTTCCCGTCGCTTCGCTGACGGTTAGACAGGCTAAACTACAGAAAAGAACGCAGCCGTGAAAATTTTGAGCTTCACATTGTGTCAACATTTCTGAATCTGGTATCTCCCAAAACCTCCTCACCCCATTCATGCAACTTGGGGCTAACCCCCTCCCCCATTACCCCCACCCCTCCCCATTACCCCACCCATCCCCCATTACCCCACCCCCACCCTTCCCCCATTACTGCCCGGGATAAATTTCACAAACAGACAAGCTAAACTACAGAAAAGAACAGTCATGAAAATCTTGAGCTTCACATTGCCGCCCGTAATACAATTTCTGAATTTTTTTTACAATTTCTGAAATTTTTTCTCACAATTTTTTCTCACAATTTCGGAAAGTGTGACGGACGGACAGACAGACGGACAAACAGACGGACAGCTCTCTTATTATAGTATAGATTATTTCCCATAAATGAAAGGGAAAGGTGAAGGACTATGACTGTATGCTGCAAGGGGAATAAAAGTGACAAAAGAATAGGTAAAAATATTAAATTAAACAGAAAACGTATTTTGCGCGGGGTCAGAGAGTTTTTTCATAAACAAATGTGTTTGTATACTCGCTTATAGACTCACGTTACCAAAAATCTTTGATGAAAATTCACTAAAAGTTAATATCAACTTTATTTACTGAGTTTATACGAAGTAATTACATAAATTATGGTTAAAAACAAATGTTTAACAGCTTTACAGTAACAACAAATATACACACCATAAACTTAGTAATTTAATATAAAATAGATTTAACATAAAGTTAAACAGAACATAAAGTTAATTATTCGTCTTCATTCTATGGAATTAAATTTAATTAAATGGAATTAAATTAAATCAGGGGTTCCCAAACTTTTTTCGGCTGCGTACCCCTCGACAGCTTTAGCAAGTGCCCCGTACCATCCCCCTAGTCAAAATTGCTCAAAAGACGGTGCAGCCGCTACACCGTCTTTTGAGAGTACTTTTCCATGCAAAAGTTAGTTCCAAAGCAGGATGCCGCGCACCACTGGGAACCTTCTCGCGTATCCCTCGGGGTACAAGTTTAAAATAAATTTAAAATAAATATGTTACCGTGAAATATTGCGAAATGAATAAAAATTTACTCTAATTTATTACTTATTAATTTACTTGTTTATATGTTTACCTCATTTTCAAAGGCTGTGGCAACATTCGTCCTAGGGTCCACTCTACAGGGTGGCCCATACTCGTAAGTCCCAATCGGCTATAATTAAAGCGAAAATACAAAAAATCAAGCAAAGTAAAAAGTTTATAATAAGTTTAGAAATATTTATTGATTATTCAAATTGCAAAATATAACCATCTCGACAAATATTTTTTCTTTAGTAATCGATTACGTCAGTGTGAGCTCCGCTAGATGGATTTTCGCGTTAATTATAACCGATTGGGACTTATGGGCCACCCTGTATATATTATTCAACTATCGTGGTTTTTTTAACTATCGCTTACAGAGATCTTCTCTCTTGTCTCTTGCTTGCGGAATTTGTAGCATAGTGAATAGAGGTTGTGGTCGGCAGCTGTAACGGAGTTCTCTTCTCTAATATTACATAAGTTGAGTATGAGACAAAGTTTAGGATGATAGACTTAAAATCATTTGTTAAACATTAGAAAAAATGGTTCAAAATGGTTCAAAATGGTTCAAATATAATTGGTCATTTTTTCCTTATTAATCAAAATATGTACAATATACTGTATGTCGGATATGGTGATGTTATTCTTCGTTACACCATCTCCGCCGTTTACTGTATTCTCAGTATGTCGCTTCCTCGCATCAACAAGGAAGTTTATACCGTTTAATTAATCTGACTGCGAGATTCTGAAACAACATTTTATACCCTTGCTTCTATGCGTCCTCTCTCTCTCTCTCTCTCTCTCTCTCTCTCTCTCTCTCTCTCTCTCTCTCTCTCTCTCTCTCTCAGTCCGTTGAGAGAAGGGAATGCTTTTCTCTCGTTGAAGGATATAAAATGACGCATCACCCTTTGTCAGTCCTTTATTTCACAAGGTTTGGAATCACTTTTAAACTATTGGATTTCTTTTACAATGCACAGTCATTAATAAAATCAAATCCTTTACACAACACTTGTTTAGAGAAATGGTAAAACGAAACAAATGCTTACTTTTTTGTGACAGTTTTTACCGTAGAAGACGTTAATAATGTCCCCGATGTGGACGATATTGTTCCATTTAGCAGCGAGACCATTTTGGATGAAATAACTGTTTACGAGGGTGAGATTGCGCATTATGTCGATAGATTAAAAGTTAGCAAGGCTCCAGGCCCTGACGCGTTTTATCCTAGACATCTGAAAGATTTGAAAGACGTTGTCATAGGCCCCTTAACGAAGATTTTTAATCAGTCACTCGAAACGGGGATTATTCCTGAAGACTTCAAATTAGCTAACGTCACGCCCATTTTTAAAAAAGGCGACCGCACAGTAGCTAGCAATTATATTATAGGCCCATAAGCTTTACGTCAATTGTCGGTAAACTTTTGGAATCCGTAGTTAGGAATCGTATCATCGAACACTTAGAAAGTCGCGATTTGATTAATAGTCGTCAGCATGGGTTTCGACGCCATAGATCTTGTTTAACTAATTTGTTAGAATTTTATAACGAAATAGTGCGTGAATACGATCGGCATAGAGCGGCTGACGTTATTTATTTAGATTTAAAAAAGCGTTCGATACAGTTCCGCATAGAAGATTAATTGCGAAGGTTAAAGCGCACGGTACATGCGGTCAAGTAGCTAACTGGTTAGAGGAATGGCTTCGTGCTAGGAGACAGAGGGTCGTTGTTAATGGTAGTGAATCGGGGTGGTTGGATGTAGGTAGCGGTGTCCCACAGGGTTCAGTGTTAGGCCCATTGCTATTCGTAATTTACATTAACGACATAGATGTAGGTTTGACTAGTAACGTGTCAAAATTCGTGGACGATACTAAAATAGGTGGTAAGGTTGTTAACGAGGACGATAGAAATAGGCTCCAAGACGATGTAAATAGGATTATGGAGTGGACGGATAAGTGGCAGATGCAATTTAACGTAGACAAATGTAAAGTTTTGCATATAGGTTCTCGTAACAATAATTACACGTGCACGATGGGTGATAGAGAGCTAGCGAGCGTTGACGAAGAAGTAGATTTAGGCGTACGCGTATCTAAGGATTTAAAAGTTAGGAACCAGTGCCTGGAGTCTTGCACTAAAGCTAATAGGATGTTAGGCTTCATAGTGCGTAATTTCGAATTTAAATCGAAGAATATTATATTGCCCCTTTACAAGTCCCTAGTCAGGCCTCATTTAGAATATGCCGTTCAGTTTTGGTGCCTGTATTTGCGTGAGGATATTGATAGGTTAGAAAGGGTTCAGTGTCGTACCACGAAACTAATTCCGTCATTGCGCAACAAGCCTTATGAAGATAGGATTAAAGAGTTAGACTTGCATTCACTCGAAACTAGGAGATTAAGGGGGGAGCTTATTGAAGTTTTCAAAATCGTTAATAACATCGATAACGTAAATTTTGACAAACTGTTCACTTTCGGTAATAGCAATACTCGTAATAACGGATTTAAGTTGCGTGGCAGACGTTTCATTACTAATATCGCTAAAACCTTCTTTACATTTAAAGTAATTGATAAATGGAATAATCTTCCCGCGCCCGTCGTGAACTCTACCAGCCTTAATATGTTTAAGAACCGTTTAGATAGGCATTTTAAAAATATTAACGTTGTTTAATATAATAATAAAACAATCACCCTTCTCCCTCTCAGCCTCCCCCTTTTCCCTCTCAGCCTCCCCCTTTTCCCTCTTAGCCTCCCCCTTTTCCCTCTCAGCCTCACCCTTTTCCCTCTCAGCCTCACCCTTTTCCCTCTCAGCCTCACCCTTTTCCCTCTCAGCCTCACCCTTTTCCCTCAGCCTCACCCTTTTCCCTCTCAGCCTCACACTGCTCCCTCTCCCTCGTTAAAATTATTAACGTTGTTTAATATAATAAAACAGTTAGCAACAGGAGCTCTGGGGGTGGTGATTGAGGATGAGTCTGTTGACGATAATGCCTGCTTGTGACATTGCCAGTGTGTGATGCCAGCAAAAAAAAAAATTAGACTAACACGATCGTAAATGTAGCTCGTAGCGTATCTGAATGAATTTTAACTCAAGAATGATATGTTTTGCTACTTACTTAACCCCTTATTCTCCTCTTTTAACCCCCTCCTCTTTCCTTTCTCTCGGGCTAACCTTAGAGTGGATGTTAGGGTCTTTGCTAGCCTTAGCTTCTGTAGATCTGTAGATCAAAAAGCTAAGTGGCCCAGCCGAACCGGCTGCCCCAAGGGCGAAACACTCACTCCTGCCCGAAGGCCGAGGCGGGACTGTCTCACTGGTCTCTGTTTCCACTCTACCCTGGAGAAACTCCCATGGTGCCACGTTTTACAAAAGATTATTAAACTTGCAAAATCCTACTCAAATAGTGATATTAGCAAAAGAATTTATATTATTGGAGCTTAGCAAAAGAATTTATATAACTGGATCTTAGCAAAAGAATTTATATAATCGTAGTTTTACACTTAACTTCTGTATGTGATTTATTTTAGCCGGAAAGAACATTTAGAATTTAGGAATCTCTGTTTAGTGTTTAGGATTATAGATTTGGCAGCACTTTTTGTTTAGGGTTAGAGAAAGGCCGGATGATCTTCTGGGGCATAGAGGCAATTTATAAATTATTTAAAATTTAACGGATTCATATTTTAATTTATATGAACAGAATAATATCTTTTAAAGGATTAATACTTTAATTTATATACAAACAGAATGATATTTTAAAATTTTAACATAAATTTATTTTCTTGTGGAAACCCTTTCCACATGGCTCCCCTCCCAGAGTTGGAACTAGGGGGTTAGTTTGAAAATCCTCTCAAACAAGAGCAGTTGGATGTAGTGGTACATAGAGACAAAGATATTATTGAAGAAGTAGTTGGATATAATGTTACATAAAGACAAAAGAAATAGTTAAACAAAATACATCTCCTTAGTACTTAATCCACTCTACTTATCATTTCCATCTTACACTAAAATCGACACTTATGCACTAATGAACACTTCTAATTAAAGGTCACTTGCGTGTCCTTGAGCACTTTGAGTCTGATTTCTTTAGGTCCACTTTTTACACTGGTCTAAGTTCACCGTGTGCATACACTTTTAAATCATACGCGATTTTTATCAAACTTTAAGAGAACAAAAATTTAGAGAAATGAATTTCAATGAGCTATTGGAAAAAGTACTTAAGTGAAATTGATACGACTTCTGCAAGGTTTAGAACGGATATTGGTCGTTTTGAGAACTTTTTAGAACTTTGGAATTGACTAAACTGTATAGCTTGGAAGGTATAAAATTTCAAAGGTTACGTGTGGACAATGCTTAAGTTTCTGGATGTACGCGTTTGTGGCTAATTGCCTCCAACATCAATCATTCCACGTCTCGAGCGTATTTCAATAATTTAGTACGTAGGGCATGAATGCACGGGTATCGTCTAAATGGGTATATGGAGTACTTGTGGTGGTAGCTCCTGAACTGGAAATACGGTTAAAGAAAACAATTTGCAAATGGGATAACCGACGTTATGATTACTGTTCTTCGTTTCGTGTATTCGGTCTTTTTGGAGTGAAATCAAAATGGCAGATGGCTCCAGTTTCGGTTTCCAAACCTTCTGATTAGAAAGAACAGAATCGAATGAACGTTGTGAACTCATTTTAAGTTTAGCCGTAAAAGCACCAAAAATAAAACAAAGACAAACTATTCGCGCTCCAACGCAAAATTCGTGCGCGAAACGAGTCAACAAACAAACGTACGCACGAACTATATCATACGACTAGTTAGGTACAATTTATTCAAGTCTACTAAAAAATGAAACTCAAATCCAAAATTCCGTTTTCTGTTAAAACAATAATACAAGACAATTCAAATAAAAATAAAAAATTCACTTTAAATTTTTTTTTTTTTTTTTCAAATTCCATAAATTATCAAATACAGTACTTTGCAGAAATCGTTTCGTTACAAACAATAAACAATACACAAATCCTGCATACCAAAAAAACACAAATCTTCTTACAACAAAAGAAGAAGAATAATAATAAAAAACAAGTTTTCAACCCTATACGTTAATACTGGGATACATTTTTTTTTTCCGTACTTAATTTCCCTTTTCAAACAAGAGAGAATAATAATAAAAAAGTTAAAAAAAAATTTTTCTTTTCAAACCAATGCGTTAAACTGGGATACACTTTTTTCACGTACTTAATTTATTTCCTTTTATTAATACTAATGTTAATCTTACTTCCCAAAAACACTTTTACTCCAGTTACCGAGATTTCTCTATTTTCTTTTATTCCGTCTTGAAAGAGCGTTTGTTTTCGTTTTTCTTTGTCTCGTCTTGAAAGAGCATTTGTTTTCGTTTTCTTTCTTCTTCAATACCTACTATTCCGTTGGGTAGAGTTTTGAAGAACGTTTCGAAGTTTCTTTTAGTCTTCTCCAATGTCGTTTGGCAGAGTCAAAATGCGTTAGACTCTCGGCGATTATCTTCCTGTTTTGAAGAACGTTTCTTCCAGTGACCCCACCATTCCAATGCGGTCTTCGTTGTGAGAATTTACGTCAATGCTATACGTCGCATATGACGTCCAATTTTCGTAACCAATTCCAATGCGGTCAGTCCGTTTTTCGTTGACGATCAAAGTCTGAAAATCTTCTCCAATTTCGATAATTCTTCCACTCTTCGTTGTGGGAATTTACGTCAATGCTATACGTCGCATATGACGTCCAATTTTCGTAACCAATTCCAATGCGGTCCGTCCGTTTTTCATTGACGATCAAAGTCTTTGAAAATCTTCTCCAATTTCGATAATTCTTCCACTCTTCGTTGTGGGAATTTACGTCAATGCTATGCGTCACATATGACGTCCAATTATCGTAACCAATTCCAATGCGGTCAATCCATTTTTCGTCACGGTCCTCTCTCTAAACAAGTGAGTGATTCCCGGCTGACTTCCTTGTAACGGGGTTTCTGACTGACAAAGGTTCGAGTGACGGTGTCGGAAGAAATCAAGATGGTCGATGAAATGGTTCTTCTTTTAATCCTGGTATAGGTCTGCAGTGTCGGATAGATGATGTTATTCTTTAATCGTATTCTCCGTATCGACAAGGAGAGTTTATTAACATTTAATTATTCTCAGATCCTCGCAGGGTCGCCAAATGTCGGATATGGTGATGTTATTCTTCGTTACACCATCTCCGCCGTTTACTATATTCTCAGTATGTCGCTTCCTCGCATCAACAAGGAAGTTTATACCGTTTAATTAATCTGACTGCGAGATTCTGGAACAACACTTTATACCCTTGCTTCTATGGCGTCCTCTCTCTCTCTCTCTCTCTCTCTCTCTCTCTCTCTCTCTCTCTCTCTCTCAGTCCGTTGAGAGAAGGGAATGCTTTTCTCTCGTTGAAGGATATAAAATGACGCATCACCCTTTGCCAGTCCTTTATTTCACAAGGTTTGGAATCACTTTTAAACTATTTGGTTTCTTTTACAATGCACAGTCATTAAAAAATCAAATCCTTTACACAACACTTGTTTAGAGAAAAGGTAAAACGAAACAAATACTTACATTAAAAAGCTAAGGGGCCCAGCCGAACCGGCTGCCCCAAAGGCGAAACACTCACTCCTGCCCGAAGGCCGAGGCGGGACTGTCTCACTGGTCTCTGTTTCCACTCTGACCTGGAGAAACTCCCATGGTGCCACGTTTTACAAACGATTATTAAACTTGCAAAATCCTACTCAAATAGTGATATTAGCAAAAGAATTTATATAATTGGATCTTAGCAAAAGAATTTATATAATCGTAGTTTTACACTTAACTTCTTTATGTGATTTATTTTAGCCGAAAAGAACATTTAGAATTTAGGAATCTCTGTTTAAGATTATAGATTTGGCAACACGTTTCGTTTAGGGTTAGAGAGAGGCCAGATGATCCACTGGGGCATCGAGGCAATTTATAAAATATTAAAAATTTAAAGGATTCATATTTTAATTTATATGAACAGAATAATATCTTTTAAAGGATTAATACTTTAATTTATATACAAACAGAATGATATTTTTAAATTTTAACATAAATTTATTTTCTTGTGGAAACCCTTTTCCACACTGTATATGATTGTTTACATTTTTGAACTGGCCAAGTTTAGAACATTTCCACATGCTGACCATCATTCTTTGCTATAATGCATAGTCGATGTTCCAACTCCATTAAAGCATAAGCAAGATGTTCTTGTGAAATGGATCCAATAACCTGTCTAATTCTTTGACCAAGTTCTGCCAGAATCTTGGGTTTGTCACAAATACGCAAGTATTTTAACATAATTAAATGGATAAAAATACAAGGGTGATTGAGGTGAACATGTTATCTATTTACATGATGAAAGTTGGAATATATATATAGGAATGAACTCAGAATGGTTCCCTGAGTTTTTTATGATACACACAGCCTTGTAAAGTGGACGCTCAAATCTGCCAGTTGAGGTTTAAGTTTTGGTTTTTGGCTAAAAATATAATAGTTACCCCTTTTTCTTTGATGTATTCAATCTGACGTGAAGGCAGAGAGTCTTTTGCTTATATTGAGGTTCTAAATGTAGCAGGCCTAGGCTGCTTTAAACCCTAGATCCATGTCCCAAAGCTGGATCCTGCCTGCTTTGCAGATAGCTGGTGAGGGAAACTATATTTATGGGACCTCTTTGCGAGTGACCCGTTGCCCACGTCGGGCTAGCATCATGAAAAAGAAAAACTATGGTATTTGTCATTTACCATTACTCATTCGGACTATAGTGGATTTAATTATCCCAGAAGAGTTCCTTGTTCCATGCACGGTCTGTGTGTATCATATATATATATATATATATATATATATATATATATATATATACATATATATATATATATACAGGGTGTCCCAGAATTAACTATTTCAATGAAATCGGACAAATTTTTTAAAAACACACTTTTATATATGTTTATCATGTTTAATATGTGTTAAAAATGTATAAATTTCTAAATTTTTTTCATAATTTTATTTTCATAGTTTTATTTTCATTCTCTTTCAGAACCCTATTAATAATGAATACACAAGAACGCATCTTTGTTGTAACATCCCGTATCAAAGGAATGCAATGTAATGAAATCAGAAAAATTTACAAGAAGATTCCACAGAACCGGTCCTACAGACAAAGCGATTCGTGAACTTGCGAACAAATTTAAAAGAACTGGATCCGTACACGACGAGGTGGGAAGAGGACGCCCTAGGACAGCACGTAACAGTACCGAACAGGTACGACAATTGTTTGAGGATGAACCAACAACTTCGGTTAGGGAGGCCGGTCGAAGACTCAACATATCCAAGACAACAGTTCATAGAATCTTGCGTTCGACACTGATGAAAAAGGCTTTGATACGGGATGTTACAACAAAGATGCGTTCTTGTGTATTCATTATTAATAGGGTTCTGAAAGAGAATGAAATAAAACTATGAAAAACTATGAAAAAATTATGAAAATAAAATTATGAAAAAATTTAGAAATTTATACATTTTTAACACATATTAAACATGATAAACATATATAAAAGTGTGTTTTTACAAAATTTGTCCGATTTCATTGAAATAGATAGTTAATTCTGGGACACCCTGTATATAGGATTGAACTCAGAATTGTTCCCTGAGGTTTTTTCATGATACACACAGACCGTCCATGGAACAAGGAACTCTTCTGGGAAAATTAATCCATTTAATTTTCCCAGAAGAGTTCTTTGTTCCATGCACGGTCTGTGTGTATCATATATATATATATTTATATATATATATGTGTGTGTGTGTGCTTACTACTGTTTAGTATTTGTATACTGAGTATAAAAACCAAATATAGGAAAGTTTTAATTTAAGCTAATAACTTTGCCTACTTCTAATGTGTGTTTATAGAAATAAATCACAATCGATATCACAATATGACATATGTTCTTTCCTATTATGAAAACAAACTGTCTCAGTTCGTCTTGATTGTATTTTTAACCACTCGCTAATATTGGAAATTCTCAATAATGTATCCAATGTTCTTTCCTCATTCATCATTCGCCTTTCCTTCGCAGCACAGGAATTATTGGAAATTCTTCTTCATTCATTTAATGATAAACTAAAAGTAACGAATACTATATCTTCATCGTTTCTTGCGAGATTAAACTTCTATGTTTATCTGAAGTTGAAATATGAGTATGATGAATTTTAATTCATCCAGGAATGTGAAACAAATCAATTTATTTATTTATTTAATGATAAGCTAAAAGTGACAAATACTATATCTTCATCGTTTCTTGCGAGATTAAATTTCTATGTTTATCTGAAGATGAAATATGAGTATGATGAATTTTAATTCATCCAGGAATGCAAAACAAATCAAGTTATTAATACAAAAGTAAAATGAACGCTAAATCATTCTTTCGTTTGATATTTAAACTTTTGTGGAATAAATTTTTCGCTTATTACTTATTTACTTTATGTCACTTTATGTGAGTTCGAATGACGGTTTAGGATCGACCTGTGGTCGACCCCTCAGAAAAAATCCAATCCAATTGTAATAAGAATAAACCCTGCAACAGGCAAATAAAGACGTGTTCGTTATATTATCATAATCATGCTTACTCGTGTATATAAAGACGTATAAGGTACATGCTTTACAAGGCATTCTAATTTACAATCTAATTTACAATCTAATTCTGGTCTTTGATTGTACGAGAGTTTGCTCGAAAGTTCACTTTTTCAAATGGTCAAGGATCCTACAAGAGATCCCAGTATTCCAGATTTAGTTTTAAGTAGAGATCTAGGCTTAATTGATAATATCTCTGTAGGAGACTACTTCACCAGTGATCATAGACAAATAACATTTGAAATTAAAGTTAATGTTCATAATTCGAATAGTTTGGAATACGTTTTGGATTTTAAAAGAACCTAAATTTCGTGACATAAAACGGTATTTTATAACCCTTAATTGGGATGAGACTTTATTGCGAGAGGATATTGATGAGTGATGACACATAGATTTCTTTCTATAATTATTTCAAACATTTAGAATCGAGTAATATTTCATAACGTAAAAAGAGATTGGCGAAGTCCTTTAAACCTGAATGTGGACTAGTGAAATTAAAAGTAGCTTAATGTTAAAAAGGAACGAGTATTTCTAATTTAAAAAAGAAACAAATAATCTGTCCGATGAAAATGGATACAAATTACTTAGAAGTGAAAGAAAAAATGATTAGATAAAATAAGCGCAACTATGAGCTATATATAATGAACAATATTATTAAATCAAATACGAAGGAAATCTATAATTACGTTAGGAATAAAAAAAGTAGCTTCGCATACTATTGGTCCATTCATAGGCGAAAACAACAAACAAATTTATAATGACTTACAAATGACGGAAGTTTTAAATAAATTCTTCTCTTCCGTATTTAATAACGAAAATATGAACAACATTCCTGTTCTCGTAATCATGCCCAATGACGATCATTTAAAATTTTAAAGCTTCGCGATTTTATTATTAGTGAAACTGAAGTTCTCTCGAACATAGGTAAACTTAATCTTGCGGGTCTAGATAATCTCTATTCTAGGGTACTTAAAGAAATGAACTGCACAGTACAGTACTAGTCCCTCCTCTTACATATATAGTTAATAATAATAAATCGTCACACTCTGGAGAAGTTCTGTTCGACTGGAAAATTGCAAACATTACGCCAATATGTATAAAAGGGAACAAATCCCTTCCCGGAAATTATCGTCCAATTAATTTGACTTCAGTAGTTGGTTAGCTTATGGAGACGATCGTTCGGGACAAAATAGCTAATTACTAAGGAAAGAATAATATAATTAAAGATTCTCAACACGGCTTTCGACGTAATCGTTCTTGACTTACTAATTTGCTTGACTTTTTTAATGATATCGTAAATATATATATGATGAGAGTAGAACAGAGGATGTTATACACGTCGATTTTCAAAAGACGTTTGATAAAGTGCCCATAGAAGATTATTAGCTTAAACTTCATTCTCACAGAAATGATGGCAATATTCTCGGATTGAAAATTAGCTAAGCGGACGTAAACAAAGAGTGGTCATTGATGGCAAAGCGTTTAATTCAGTGGTTCTCAAACTGGGGTACGCGAAGGAATCTTAGGGGTACGCGAAGGGATCCTGAAAATATAACCCTTTTAATTATATATACGATTAACAAACGGCCACGGGTCACACGATCGTAAAGAAAGTAAAAATCGTCTATCTCTCTCGAAAATCCAGAAAATTCCGTAAAAGAATTCAAGGGGTACAGAAGAAGAAAAAGTTTGAGAACCGCTGGTTTAATTGGAGAAGTATGCAGCGTGCCTCAGGTATCAGTTTTGGGACAAGTTCTTTTTATTTTTATATCAACATCGACATGGGAAATAATGGTATAATTTCAAAATTTGTGGATAAATGGGGGTGGGGGACAAAACAAACTGAAGAAGATATTAATAAGTCACTCGAGTGGGCAGAAATCTGGCAAATGAAATTTAATATAGATAAATTTAAAATGTTCTATATCAGTAGAACCAATGTTACACAAAAGTATTATACGCACGACGAGGCATTAACCAGTGTTACGGAAGAGATAGACTTGCGTATTATTGTTGTCGACACTCTTATCTCATTAACCCTTCAACGCCGATTGTTGCCTTATGGCAACATGAGCTTGACAATAGATTTTAAGCATTACGATCTGAATTTTAGAGGTTATTATGGCTTGAAGGGGAAAAATTTTTTAAATAAAAATTTCATAATTCAAGCATGAAAGGGTTAAGAGCCAGAACGTTTTTGTATTTGTTGATATTTTTTGTTATACTCAGCTTCAGAGACTTCAGATAAACACGAAATAGCTATTTGATAAAAGAAAAAATATATATTTCTACTTCAACAAAAGTATCTTAAACAGTGTTAAGTTTACAGTATTTTAAGTCCTCGTCCTAAAATTGGGACGTTGGACTTTACTGGGTTAAACCGGGTAATCACTGTATCGAAGCGGATATAAAATCAAATATAAGTTTAGAATTTATTGGTAGATCATTTGAATTTAAGTCGGAAAAACAATGCTAGCATTATATAATTCCTTAGTACACCCCCACCTGAAATACTGCCTTCAGTTCTGGTCCCCATATTTACGACTGAACATAGACAGAATGGAGAGAATGTAGCGACGGGCTAGTAAGATGATTCCCAGGCTTAGAAACATAACGAACGCTGCCCATTTAGAAGCATTAAATTTATTCTCACTCGTAAAAGGCGCATTAGAGGAGATTTAATCCAGGTATTTAAAATGATTAAAGGTTTTGATAACATCGAAGCCGAAAAATATTTTGCCTTCACAAATGTAAAACTCACGGTAATGGTCTGAAATTAGGTGTTAAACATTTTAATCCAAAATAAAATAAGCATTTTTTATTCATTTGTGTAATTAATTTGTGAAAATCTAACGTAATTCAAAATAATTCGGTCAAGTCCTTTAATTAAAAAGAGACTAGATGTTTATCTTGCCTTAGACCTCCAGCTAGAAATATTTGTTAGGGCGTGAAAATATTGTAAAATTTTCATCTGAATTCTCCCCTCTTTGCTTTAAAAGCTTTATTTATATTTAAATTTTCTTCCTTTCTTTTAACCTCCCTCCTTAAACAAACAGCCTCGTAGGGACCAACCGGGCCTGTTTCTATTTGGTGTTCTTTGTAGAGTCCTTGTATAGCTTTAATTAAATTTAGCCAAGCCTTAAAACAGTTTCTGTAGCTATTGTCTAACATACGTTAATGGTATCTCAAACCAAATTTTCAGGTTTAAACCTTTACTGAACTGATTTCCCGTGTCGCTTTTGGCCATTTGATTGTCACCATCGTTTATCAACGTGTAGCTTATTTGCAGTTCATTTGCGAGTAATGAAAGCAATAATGAATAGCCAAGCGAGGATCATTTCCACAATGTCTCTCACTCGAATATCTACGCTTTGAAAAAACACAAAACCGAGATTAAATCTGACGTATTTAACTCTCTAGTTGCATATTACTTTTTAATGTGTGTGTCTGGGGAAGATATTATACACACACACACACACACACACACACACATATATATATATATATATATATATATATAATACAGGGTGTCCCAAAAGTCTCCATACATAGGGAAAATTAGCACTTTTTAGCAAAATGTAACTTTATTTACAAAACATTCTCTACATGATTGCCATTTCTTTGTAAACACACACGGATGCGTCTCTCCCACTTATGGTAAACTCGTGTTAACACATTTGGTGTTATGGACGTAATTGCACTTCGAATGCGTTCCTTTAGGGCCCAGGGGTCTCCAACCTTTTTTTTGTTCACCGCCCACTTTTACGATTTTTTGAAAATTAAAAAAGCTTATCGCCCACCTTAGATCAAAAAGAATAAATCAATATAATCGATAAAATAAATAATGAAATAAATGTTTAATTACCTTTAATGTGAGCCCACTAGTGGGCGCTACCGCCCAGGTTGAAGACCCCTGCAGCGAGTTTAGACGATCCATGTTCTGTATCTTTTCCTGGTACATTACGTCCATAACACCAAATGTGTTAACACGTGTTCACCATGAGTGGGAGAGGCGCATCCGTGTGTGTTTACAAAGAAATGGCAATCATGTAGAGAATGTTTTGTAAATAAAGTTACATTTTGCTAAAAAGTGCTAATTTTCCCTATGTATGGAGACTTTTGGGACACCCTGTATATTAGAGTTGCGATATTTCGCGATTTGCCATAACGATTTTTGTACTTCGTGAATCTCTAAATTACTACCTTTTTCTTAAATACTTCGTGAGCTTCACTTTTCGCGAAGTATTTAAAAAAATAGTAATTTAGGGGTTCGCGAAGTACAAAAAATCGTTATGACAAATTGCGAAATATCGCGACCCTACTGTGTGTATATATATATATATATATATATATATATATATATATATATATATATATATATATATATATATATATATATATATATATATATGTGTGTGTGTGTGTGTGTGTTATGACTGCCTCACCTGCTAGAAATCAAATATGAATGACAAATAGGAACACCGTAACAGAACAAAGCATTCGTACTCTGTCTTTAAATTTCAACGTTTCGAATCAAACTGTTTTCGTCTTCAGATCTCTAAAAATGATAAACAAAATACAAACAGGGTAAAAGTAGTGGTCAGGAAGAGACTAAAAATAAACTACTGTAACTGTAACTAATTTTATAATGCCAACAATGAAACAGGGGTTCGACTTTGTATTCTCGTTGGTAAACAGAAAACTCTTATCAGGCTTCTAAATATTGAAATATAAAATAATTAACTTTGATTATTGCTAAAACTAGGTTAAATTAACTAAAATTTATTGGAATTCCTTCTGATTTTAAACTTTAAATGTGTATTGATTCCATAATTTTTAAATCTATATTACTACTGCTGTTTCGAAGTAGTTTAAGCTCTGGCTATACTGAATTGGATGGTTGTGATCATGTGATTTGTAGGTTAGCATTGAGTGGTTTTTTAAACGGTAAATTTGCAGGAAAGATTTCCCCTTGTACTCATGCATGCATAGTTTTGAGATGCCTCATAGTCTAAAACCAATATACAGGATCATACAATGGCTACACTTATACTAATATACTACAAAGGATCGCAGATGTGATATGCTGATATTCTTAAACTTAAATAAACTTTTAATGGGTTTATGTGGGTTGAAAATTATAGTTAAGAATAGTTAAGGATAAAATTCTGTGAGGAGTTTGGAAAGACTTTTATTTTAGAGAGTGTATCGCCAAAATATTGAATGGCAAATATAGTGCGTCTTTCTGAGCAGTTTGAATGACTCGTTTAGAGTTAATCACCTTCAAGGAAAACTTATTTATTACGGAGAAATTCCAGCTCAAGATACAAACTATTATCGAACATTGTATTTTTTTTATGCAAGAAGAAGAGTTCAAGGGCGAACGCCCGCATAAACGTCCCCGCCCCATAGAGGAAGAAGTGAGTAAAAATCAAGGTCCAAAGTTTTCGAGATGCGTGGACACACTGTGTTTGAAAGATTGGAAGTTATAGACAGGGGAAAATGGATTATGGAAGAGTGTTCCAGAGTTGACTGGTTGAGAATACCGTTTAACCCCTGTATTAGAGAGTTGGACAGAAAAAGAATGAGAATATGTCGAAAGTCTGGTACTGCTGCTCTCCTTAAAAGAGGAGGCATACAGTTAAAGAGTTCAGAAGAACAATGCCCGTTATAATAACGATAAAAAAGAGAGAGTGATGCAACATTGCGGCGAAGAGAGAAAGGTTGAAGACAGTTGGTAAGAGGCGGGGAATTGATGAGACGAAAAGCCTTTAATTCCAACCAGTCAAGTAGCCATCTAGGACGTTTTGGCGCCGACATTTTGGCGCTGGACGTTTTGGCGCCGCCGTTTGGGCGCCACCGTTTTGGCGCTGGACATTTTGGCGCCGCCGTTTGGGCGCCACCGTTTGGGCGCCGCCGTTTGGGCGCGGAGCCGGTTTGGCGCCGCCGTTAATTAGTATTAAGTAGTAATACTTGGTTATTAACCTGAAGTGCTGTCTGTCTTTTCAGTTAAGTTGTGTTGTTGCTCTTAATAGCATAAATGTCTGAAAATATATCAAGTAAGAAAGGGAAACAGAAGTTTTCACATAATGGATATTTGTATGTGTTTGATAAATGTAGCAAGCGCGACCCTTCGTTACTTTTTTTGGTGGTGCGAGCAAAAGAGTCAGTGTATTATAAGGTGTATATATAATATGGGTACTTTTCCGTTATCTGCCCCATTGACGATTCGTTAGGTTCAGTCATGATATTTTCGTTAAAACTAACAAAAATATCACAACTTAACCTAACCAATCGTCACTGCCCGGTTAGGTCAACTGTACGCCCTTCACGATTGGTTAGGTTAAGTCGTGATATTTTCGTTAGTTTTAACAAAAATATCACGACTTAACCTAACCAATCGTCAAACGGCGCCCAAACGGTGGCGCCCAAACGGCGGCGCCAAAACGTCGGCGCCAGAACGTCGGCGCCAAAACGTCCCATTCCGGTCAAGTAGAGCAGTGGGGGTTGAGCCACCACACACATGAGAAGCATACTCCATACTGAGGTGGACAAGACCTCTGTACATAGACAGCAACTGAGTGTAGGTGAAGAAACTGCGGAGCCAGTACAGCACCCCTAACCTCTTAGAAGCTATTTTGGAAAGAGTGTATATGTGATCTTTCCAGGAAAGATCACGAGAAAAGGAAACACTAAAAATGGTAAGAGAAGAGGAAGGATTGAGCTGTGTATTGTTCAAGATAAGGTGATAGTCGTGTGGAAGATTGTGACGAGTACATAAATGAAGGGACTGAGTTTTTGAGGCATTGAAAGCTACAAGGTTTTCTCTGCCCCAATCAGAGATAGTAGAAAGGTCAGAGATCAGGTGTACCATAGCCGTCCTGCGCGAGTCATGCATTAACTGTGACGTGCATTTTATTTATTTGAGGATAAAATTAATTGGTTTTGAAAGGTTGGTTTGTAAATACATGACAGGAAAGCTCGTTATCAGTCGCTTATATATATATATATAATTATATATATATATATATATATAATATATATATGCATATAACTGCAATGACCACGCAGCATATAAATGAATAGAAACGACATAGGTATTAAGGAACGTTTCTGCACACGAGGAGGAGAGATAACGAATAAATGAAAAATGAGGCGAACCGCCCGGGAATCGAACCCAGGGCCTTCCAATTGGAAGGCCCTGGGTTCGATTCCCGGGCGGTTCGCCTCATTTTTCATTTATTCGTTATCTCTCCTCCTCGTGTGCAGAAACGTTCCTTAATACCTATGTCGTTTCTATTCATATATATAATATATATATATATATATATATATATATATATTAGTGATGTAGCGGATGTCATTTTTTTCACATCCGCGGATGCGGATGCGGATGTTTGATTTCAACATCCGCGGATGCGGATGCGGATGTCTACATTTTCGTTATTTTTTAGGATATATTCGAGATTTGTTGTGTTTAACGTATATAATAAGTTATTATATAGAGAGAGCTGTAGTATAATGTATAATGTAGTATAATTGATTAATTGTACAATAATTGCTGTACTTTTCACTGAACATATAAATAATAGCAAGCATCTAACTAATATAGAAATCAATTAGTGAATTCGTCTGCAAATAAATTCGTTATATTTTGTTGAGTTTCAGCCACAATTAGAAACCATAATTGTGTTACCCGACCTCTTTCCCCAACCTCCACCCTTATAGAAAGAGATCTTTAATTAGCTTGATAGCTATTTATATTAAGTTTAAAGTTTTATTAGGCATATTTATAAATGAGTAATTAAAATAAAGTAAACTAAGATGTTTATCGTTTAATATTCAAACTTAATTATAGGAAGGTTATGCTTAAGGAACATTAATTTTTCTGCCTTTTCTGCTGCCAGTCTGTTTCTCTTTTCATCATATATTAATCCAGCACTGCTAAATAATTAATCTCTCGCTTGGCACGCTTGTTGGAGGACGTGCTAAATGTTTCCTTGCAAGTTTACTCAAGTATGGATAGATATTCTGCGTATTTTTCCACCAACTAATACGATTGTCACGTGCAGCCAGGCGTTTTTCTTGGTGATAGCTCGCGATCATTTTTACTACATCTTTTGACATCGCGTAGGTCTCGTCATTGCTGCTTGACTCAAGAAACTGAGAGAGAGATTCTGTGATAGATTTGCTTGTTGAAGGTGTTGGTTCTGTCACTGAAACTTTTATTCTTTTGGTGGGTGGCGAAGCGACAGATTCAAGAGATTGAAGCTCTTCAACTGCTTTGCCAAGTGATGATTTAACTCGTTCTAATGTACTAGGTGAAAATAACTTAGCTTTGTAACGTGGATCTAAGTAGGTTGCAAGAGAGTAACTTCATACAAGAACAGCCTCTCGTCTTGTCGCTGGCATCACTTTTGCGCACAATGAACTAGTTCTATTAATATAGTAGAATTTGATAATTTCCGCTTATTAATGACGTTTTATCTCAACGGTCCACATCCGCACGACATCCGCAGTCCAAAGTGCGGATGCGGGTGCGGATGCGGATGCGAGAAAATGTGCGGATGTTCCGCGGATGCGGATTCGGATGCGGATGTGACCTACATCAGTAATATATATATATATATATATATAATATATATATATATACGTGTGTGTGTGTATATATATATATAGGGGTCGACCGCAGGTCGATCCTGAACCGTCGTTCAAACTCAACAAAAGACATATATATATATATATATATATAAAGAGAAACAGACAGACAGACAGAGCAATATTCACAAAAGATCACGGAACAAATTGGTTTGACATCCTATATAAGCACTTATTTAATTAATTACACTAGCTTTAATATATGACATCCTTCGCTCCTTCCTATACCTGATTAAAATTATAAAGCAGTAATTTCCTTTGATTATCGCTTAAGAAAATTTATAGAGCCAAAGAATACGTGTATCCACTCTTGATTAAGGGTGTTAAGGAAGAGAAATTGAAAACAAAGATCTCATACACCGTTGATGAAAGCTATATTATTCTCCTAACAAGAGTTATTGTTAAGCTTTGAAATTGAAACAGTTTAGTGCAACCGTACATTAAGTTAGGCCTATTTTGTCTTTAATTAAAACAGAGTTATATTAAAGGAATACAGTTCGTTCAACTGTGTATTATTATATTTGTATAATGAGTAATAGTGTCGAGTATGAGAGTGATGTATGTTATACAGGGTGTAACAAAATAATTTCATAGGGAAATAAGATATAACAGAATTGAAGGAGAAAATAGTTTTAATTATACATAACAAACAATAAAATTAACTCACCAATTAATTCAGTACATGCTTGTCGCTCCAGTAACGATAATCGTGGCGATTCACTGTTCCATTTAAATGAAAACGAGCCTCGTCGCTAAATAAAATATCGGAAAAGATTTCCATATGAGAATGGACTTTTGTTACACCCTGTATATGGAAAATATATATTATGTTATTTTAGATTTTCCCAATTATTTATAATACAGAATATCCGTTTAGACCCCCCCCCCCTCCTATAAGAGTTTATGTAGCTTGGCGAGATTTATAGGAACCTCAGAGAACTACTGCAGAGAGAAAACAATAAGAAAAACTCTCTCTTACTAACTTATAGTTTTGTACTATTGCAGGCATAGTTAAAAAATTAACTAGTTTAACAGCAGGAACCTCCCAGATTGGACCCAAAGGTCTTTGAGATTTCCTCTTGTCCTGATAACTCTCTCTCTCTCTCTCTCTCTCTCTCTCTCTCTCTCTCTAAAGGTCACATAACAAACAATAAATAATACTATATTATTAACAATACTGAAAGTTTCCATGTTTCCGAACGCCGGACGATTTTAGGATGAATATTTAAAAGAAGTTTCACTGAATTGTTTTAATTTCAGTTTTCTCTTTAAGTGTTACAACTTTTCACGTATTGTCAAATATGAGTGCGGGTACAGCACTTTTAAGATTACACCCGAACCAGGAAATTCAGTGAAATTTATTTCTTTTTAAAATTGAATAAATGTCTTACAAAATTAATAACCTTGGTTAACCTTGGTTTAGCTTCCGCTAGAATTGTTCATTCTGACGAAGGTCAACCTTGTCACTCCACCTCAGACCTACAGTTTAACGTTGAATCCGAACCACGCCCCACCAGCAGTCCAGCGTCTTAACCACGAGGCTACACAGGGTACCCATTTATCTACAATTTCTTTATTGTGTGGAAGGATGAACAGCTGGGTTTTGCTGCGTCCGGACTGCCGTCACCTGATCTCGATCCGGGGCCGATGGATTCGTGGTCAGCCACGCTAACCACTACACCACCGAGGCGCATGCAGTTATAAATGAATAAATGAAAGACCAAATGAAATAAAAGACCAAAATATTATCTTCTAAAAGTAAAAGCAAAAAAAGTATCAAAATGTAAAGAGGAAAAATCCGTCATTTTCGTCCTGAGGAGGAACGAATATCGAACCACAGCGAGAAATATATCATTCTTCATTCAGAACTAGGGACAGTATGACCATGCTTACCCTGTGGAAATCACTTGTCCTTCCACGCATTGACTACTGCTCTCAATTATGGTTTCCCCACAAACAGAATGAATTGCAAAAAATTGAGGGCCTACAAAGAACCTTTACCTCGTATATTAAACAACCTGATGGGCAACAGGTGAGTAAAACAAATTAAACTACTGGGATAGGCTTAGAGGCCTCAACCTTTATTCCATAGAGAAGGTTTGAGAGATACATCCTAATCTACACCTGGAAAATTCTAGAAGGGCTTTTAGTTGCCCCCAATACTGAACCAATTGTGCCCACCTTAACAAGAACTGGCAGAATGTGTAAAAAATATCACCTCCCACCAAACAGTCGGAGAAGGATTCAAACCCTTCAATATAATAGTATCTCTAGGCAGGGTTCTCGCCTGTTTAACTCCTTGCCTCAGTACCTTAGAGATATAAGTGCAGTCCCAGTAGATACTTTTAAAAAACACTTGGACATGTTTTTAGCCAACATACCCGACCAACCCACAGTGTCAGGGTATTCCTCTGCCAGACCAGCCCCCACAAATTCAATAGGGGACCAAATCGTATGGCAGGAGCAAGAGAAAAGAAGGGTGGCGACCCCGTCGTGGCCCCGCCTCAGGAGGCGCTGAGTGGACTTCGTGGGAGCAGCGCACCCTTGAGGCAGAAGCGCTTTAAGGTAAATTAAGGTAAAGGTAAAGGCGGACAAAATCGGTATCCGACTAAATTGAAGGACTATCACCAACCAATGTACGCCATTTAAAACTGGATGACACGATATATATATATATATATATATATATATATATATATATATATACATAATGTAAAGAACGACGTTTGTGTAGAAGAGCGTTCCGCACAAGATGAGGAGGGAGAACGAGCAAATGAAAAATGAGGTACAGTGCTTACAATAAGTCTCGCGCCTCTGTCTCGTCCCAAGCTAGTCTGTTAGGTATAAAATGGGCGGTCCTTATGGCAGCGGAGGTGTGTTCGGATTGGTGCACATAATTGCTCTAACCCCATCAATGACGTCCATTATTACGTCACTTCTGCTACATTTTAGTGTTTAAAATACAAATGATTAAGAAGCAGAATTACCAAGTTTCGGGATGTTGGGATGGTTATGGAGCAATCCTAGTCATCATAATATTAGCTGGGCATTACATTATACCGTCTCAATATATACTGATACTGTAGACTATAGAGAACGACTAATTCGGAAAATATCCCAAATCATGGCATGATACCTAAGTTATTTTGACGCAGGTCTAAATTATTTGCTCAAATGCAATGATTGATATTAAGTAATTGTTGGGAATTGTTGTCAATATTGTTGTTTGTGATCAGTGGCGTAGCTAGAGTTTGTGCCGCCCGGGGCGATCCTTGAGTTTTCCGCCCCCCTGAAACACAACACAATACACATAACAAACATACTTAAACAAAAAGTGAAAACGACGTATAGAAAAAAACCTGTGAAAAATATTAGGACAACATGTTTACTTCTGAAGTGAAAAATTAACTACAACATTCTACACAGTTATTTTTCTTGCTTTTCTGTTAGCAAAATCTTCGATGACATTGTCGAAGTCTATTTCGTCTGTCAATTGTTGTTCTATAGACAGTATGGCAAGATTTCTCAACCGCAAGGTGCTCATAGTAGATCTTAGGTAATTCTTTATCAGTTTTAGTTTAGAAAAACTCCTCTCACAGCTAGGAACACTAACAGCAATTGTGAGAAAAATCCGCAGCAGTATTACAATATTTGGAACCGAGTTACCAAGATTATACTTTTGAATAAACTGCAAAAGTTCAAGGGGGCCTTCCTTCCACGTCTCTGTTTCGTCTTGCGTAGCAGCAACAGCAATAAAATGTTGAAGTCTTTTTCTCTCAACGAGGAACTCTTCCTTATCAATGTCATCGTGATCGTGATCTAGTTGACACTCATATTTATCATCCAAAAGATTCGACGGGGTAAGGAAGGCATATTTCTCAGCAAGTTCATGAAGCTGTTGAAATCTCAGTTATTTCTTGGATCACTCTGTCCAGCGAAGAAAACATTTCTCTCGCCAACTCAGTTTCGTATGGCAATTCAGCATCTCGTGATCCTTCACCAAACATTTGTCGGAAATTAACGAAGTAAGCAGTGTTTTCGTGGAAAAATAAAATTATGTCTGGCGTCTTGTATCCTTCTACTGTCCCAACATAAAAAAAACCCCTTTTTTTTCATTGCAGTAGACCAAAAGTGCCGCCCCTCAAAAAGTGCCCCCGGGGCGGACCGCCCCCTCCGCCCCCCTCTAGCTACGCTAGTGTTTGTGATACATATCCTACGTGAAGAATCTAATGATCAAATTCTTCAGTAAACCTCTCACGCGCTCGCATTTCGAGGAAGTCACGGTCGTCTCACTAATAGATAGTTTATCCATTGTTTTAAGTGGTAACCTATTCCATCTTATGAAAGTCATTAGTCTAAAGCAAGACTGGTGGGCCGTGAATCAGAGAAATTTGCATTTGATTTGTTCATCGTAATTATTACGTAATATAGTATACTGTATATACTATTATATAAGAGTTTTTGATTGGTAGCATATCATATGACAATTCCCATAAACATGTGATAGCCTCGATGTTGCCAGTTTTTATTTTTTTTAATAAAATTCTATATTAACATAAATATATATTCGATACACATTTACGTCATGGCTTTAATATCAGTATTTCCTATAGCTTCCTCCGGCATCAATAATTTCTTGCAATCGTTGTGGCATAGAAGAGGCCAGATTGTAGGGAATGTTTAGTGTTCGACGTAAGCTCTCCCAACTATTCCTCGTGTGAGCTAAAAGTGCTTCAAATGTTCTTTCATTGCGTTGCTCCCATTCGTTAATCATTATTGCCCAAAGGGTTTCAATCGGATTCATATCAGGAGAACGTGATGGCAGAATTAGATTAATAATCTCTGGCTCCCTTTCCTCCTCCCTTCGTAATTCCCCACCCAACCTCGTTTCCTTCGACATAGCAACGCTTACCTCCATCCTCATTCCACTTCCTTCATTAAACCTATTATCGCTTTTACTGTCCCTTCCTTCCATCCTTCAATGCCAGCGTTCTTAAACCTAGCACATAAATTATATAATATGGAATCTAACACCTTAGATCTCTACGCATTCATGTTACTTGAAGACGCCTGTGTCTTAGGGGAATCTAAGTGTTGAGAGGGGTAGTCTATAGATTACTACAGATGACCTTGAACGTTCCAACTATTTAAAAATGATTATTTATTACGCACATCATATGGCATAATACACACATGAATTTAAGTATCTTACACTATAGGCATGGAATTGAATCCTACCAGAGTTAAAAAGTCGCAAAATATGATAGATTAGTTTGTATTAAGAGGTTACTAAGAGAAAAGGATTTGGGATAGAGCGGAAGGCAGAAGTATATTTTCTCGAGTTTCGGTTATTATTAACGTTAAATGGATACATTGCCATGCGGTGTGATGTGATGAGAGAGAGAGAGAGAGAGAGAGAGAGAGAGTTACAAGGAGTTACAAGGAAAAGAAGCACCTCAAAAGCCCTTGCGGCCCATACCGAGGAGGTACCAATGGCAACGGGTGCCACGGAAAATTTTCTACACCCTCAAATAGTGTGCAAGATTTCGTCTACCCTTTTCTTGAACTGATCCACAGAGGAACTGTTCACAACTTCTGAAGGTAACCTGTTCCACGTGTGACAGATCTTATACGTAAAGTAATTCCCACACACACAAGTCCTAAACCGTTTCAAATCCAACTTCCAACCATTGTTGCGAGTTGGGTTATCATTTAAACTAAACATGCTTCTAAAATCGACATCGTTGAACCCGCGTAAGAACTTGAAAACCTCGATCAGTTGACCGCGCAGCCTCCGAGTTTCCAGCGAAAACAAGTTCAGGGCGCGTAACCGTCGATTGTAGCCCATATGCCTAACGGAAGGGATTAACTTTGTGGCCCTCGCCTGCACTCGCTCCAGCCTCTCAATATCTTTCCTGAGGGTGGGCGACCAAAACTGCAGAGCATATTCCAGGTGCGGCCGAACCAGGGAATTGTACAGAGAGAGCACAATCTCCTTGTTCCGAAACTGAAATTGTCTCCTGATATAACCAAACAGCTTCTGGGCTTTCTTTTCAACCTCTACGCACTGTTTGGTAAATTTAAGGTCGCTGCTAATTAACACACCCAAGTCCTTTTCCAAATCAGTCGCCTCGATATTACTCCCCAACATACTTTGCATTTACCCAAATTAAACGGCATTTGCCATTTTTCGGACCACTCTCCTATCCTACCTAGGTCCGCACGCAGTTCCTCGATCGCTTCGGGCGTCCCAACATTGGCCCCAAGCTTGGTGTCATCAGCGAATTTGGCGATCCGACTGACGATGCCACCGTCGATATCATTTATGTAAATGATAAACAACAGTGGCCCCAAAACGGAACCCTGAGGAACCCCACTAGTGACCGAGGCCCAACCCGAACTAACCCCTTTAATTACAATCCTCTGCCGCCTATTCTTCAGCCAGTTTTCAATCCACCTACCTACTTCCCCACCGATACCCAACGCGCGCACTTTCGCCATTAGCCGGCGGTGAGATACCTTATCAAAGGCTTGAGAGAGAGAGAGGATGGAGAGGAGAGAGATGAGAGAGAGAGAGAGAGAGAGAGGATGGAGAGAGAGAGAGATGGAGAGAGAGAGAGAGAGAGAGGATGGAGAGAGAGAGAGAGAGGATGGGAGAGAGAGAGAGAGAGAGAGGATGGAGAGAGGAGAGAGAGGATGGGGAGAGAGAGAGAGAGAGAAGAGTTACAACGAGTTACAAGGACAAGAGGAAGCCTCAAAGACCTTTTGGTCCACTCTGGGAGGTTCCTGTTATTAAAAGTTTATTTTTCTTTCAACTATCCTAGCAGTAGTAGAAAACTGGATAGAAAAGTAGAAGGCTCTCTCCCCACCCTCCGCTCCCTCCCTGCCAGAGGCAGGTACGGAAAAAGGTTGAAGAAAATACCTTGACCCTGGAAAAGTAGCCAAGGAAATTTTACAGGAAAGTGGAGAATATATAAATAGCTCTATATTTAGCTTGCTCACAGAGACACCGTGCAAGCGAACTCCTGCAGAGTTTTCTTATGTTTTAATCTTAAACTATGAGAGTATTCAGTACTTTGTCTAGCCTATTTTTAAACACATTTACACTTTGACTGGAAACAACCTCTGAGGAAAGTTGGTTCCAGATATTAACTATTTTATAGGAAAAGAAATTTCCGCAGACAGAGGTCCTAAATGTCTTTAGTTCCAGTTTAAACCCATTATTTCTTGTTGGATTGGCATTAAGTGAGAATAAGTTTCTGTAATCTACCCTGTCTATTCCTTTGAGCATCTTGAAGACTTGAATAAGCTGACCCCGCAACCTCCTCGTCTCTAAGCTAAACAGATTTAGGCGCTCCAATCTTGGTAGCTTTGCATTCTCATTGAAGAGAGAGAGGATGGGGAGAGAGAGAGAGAGAGAGAGAGAGAGAGAGAGAGAGAGAGAGAGAGCGCGTTATCTCCTTCATACTCTATATAACTTATATCTATATACAGTATGTCTCTATATATAAATAGATAGAGTGATCGACGCAATGATAATGTGGACGTCATTGATGGGGTTAGAGCAATTATGTGCACCAATCCGAACACACCTCCGCTGCCATAAGGACCGCCCATTTTATACCTAACAGACTAGCTTGGGACGAGACAGAGGCGCGAGACTTATTGTAAGCACTGTACCTCCCAGGAATCGAACCCTGGATCATCCAATTGCCGGTCGGATATGCTAACCACTGCACCAAGGAGACCAATCAGTCAGTACTCGTAATTCTCCTACATAGGAGCGGAATCAAATGCCCTGAGAGGGCACCTTCTCATGCCGTACATATATACATTTTAACTGCAATCAACACACAGTATAATTAATGTAAAGAACGACGCTTGTGTAGAAGAGCGTTCCGCACAAGATGAGGAGGGAGAACGAGCAAATGAAAAATGAGGCACCTCCCAGGAATCGAACCCAGGATCAGGTGCAGTGGTTAGCATATCCGACCGGCAATTGGATGATCCCGGGTTCGATTCCTGGGAGTGCCTCATTTTTCATTTGCTCGTTCTCCCTCTTCATCTTGTGCGGAACGCTCTTCTACACAAGCGTCGTTCTTTACATTAATTATACTGTGTGTTGCTTGCAGTTAAAAAAAATATATATTATATATATATATATATATATATATCAGTGGCGTGCATACAGGGTAAGATGGGCATGCGCCACCTTCCCAGTTAAACGCCAAATTACAAAAAGTCGGTCTATTACTACAGTAATCAAAAACTAATATAAAGTTATGATGCTTGTGTGTATATATATATATATACTTTTTTTTTGGCAGCTACAGCATACCCTGTGAACAAACCCACCGTACGCCATTGAATTATATATATATATATATATACAGGGTGTTTGAAAACTTTCTGTACAAATTGTAATGGGGGATAGGCAACACCAAGACAAACCCTTTTCGTCTATAAGTGTATGTCCGCTGACGTCACCATTCGGCGCGAGAGGGCGCCGCTGCAATTGGCTAAAAGGTGAAGTGTGCTAGACTCGCGCTTGCCGCGGGCATTCTTAAATCGGACGTAGTACGCGTAACATGGAGCGCTTCACGACTGCTGAGATGGCTGACATGCATATGGTGTATGGGGCTGCCAATGGAAACGGAAGAGCTGCTGTGAGGTTGTACCGACAGCGCTTCCCAAACAGACGTGTGCCAAACCACCAAACGTTTGCGCATTTTCATCGGCGACTGCGAGAAACTGGAACATTCCATGCAAACATGCATGACACTGGTCGGGAGAGAAACGTGCGCACTCCTGACATGGAAGAAGAAATCCTACGGCGATTTGAGGACAATCCAAGCGCAAGCACGCGAGGTGTTGCACGTATCCTCGGTGTGAACCACGACCTGGTCTGGAGAGTGTTATACGAGCAGCAGTTACATCCGTTTCATCGTCAGAGAGTCCAGGCATTACAACCTCGGGATTACCCTCTTCGTGTGGAATTCGCACGCTGGTTTCTGCAGCAGACAGCGGTGCAGCCTAATTTTCTGGCTTATGTGCTGTTCTCAGATGAGGCCTGTTTCACACGTGAGGGTGTGTTTAACATGCACAATTCTCACGTGTGGGCGCACGCAAATCCACATGCTACACGGGTGCATGCTCATCAAGAACGGTTCGCCGTCAATGTTTGGGCGGGTATCGTCCATGGCAAGTTGATTGGGCCGTACCTGCTGCCTGCCCGACTCGACGGCGGGTTTATCGGATATTTCTTGAAGAAACGTTGCCGGAACTGCTGGAAGATGTTCCCGTGGCTATTCGTAGACGAATGTGGTTTCAACACGACGGGGCCCCAGCACACTCCAGCAACGATGTGCGGGATTATCTGAACGCCACTTTTGGGGACCGATGGATAGGCCGGGGTGGGCCCGTAGCCTGGCCACCGAGATCGCCCGATTTAACATGCCTCAATTTCTTCCTGTGGGGACACATGAAGAACCTCGTGTACGAGACTCCCATTTACTCAGAAGACCTCGTAGCAAGAATCGCTGTCGCCGCTGGAACTGTTCCCGAAATGCCGGGAATCTTTCGACGTGTACGTCGGTCAATGCTTCGACGCTGTCGGGCATGCATTGATGCTACCGGTCGCAACTTTCAGCACCTTCTTTAAATAAACATGCCTTCTTTAAATAAACATGTTACGCGTACTACGTCCGATTTAAGAATGCCCGCGGCAAGCGCGAGTCTAGCCCACTTCACCTTTTAGCCAATTGCAGCGGCGCCCTCTCGCGCCGAATGGTGACGTCAGCGGACACACACTTATAGACGAAAAGGGTTTGTCTTGGTGTTGCCTATCCCCCATTACAATTTGTACAGAAAGTTTTCAAACACCCTGTATATATATATATATATATATATATATATATATATATATCAGTGGTGTCCAGTCAGGGTAAGCGGGGCATGCGCCGCCTACCCAGTTAAAGGTCAAATTACAAAAAGTCAGTATATTATTACAGTAATCGAAAACTAACTAATATAAAATTATGATGCTTGTAAAATATATACAGTATATGCTAATGACGTTAGAGGAGAACACGTTAGAAATTGTGGGAAAACATGTCCCAAAGATACAACAAAGAGGAAAGAGAAGCAGGTTCGAGAGAAAAAACAGGGCATTGTTTCGAAAGAGAAAAAGAGTGACTGCAAAATTAAGTAATTGTAAAGATAACAACATCAGAAACATATTAAATGATAAACTGCAAAGTATCGATGTCGTCATACAGGAACTAATCGAGAAGCATACAGAAAAAGAAGAAGACGACGCTATAGAAGCGATAAAGGCTAACTCAAAGTACTTCTACAATTTCGCAAAAAGAAAGTCGAAAAACCATGCGACTATCGGACCTTTAAAAAATGAGAACAGTGCTTTATCTGATGATCTAACAGAAGTATCGGAAATGTTAAGAGCTCAGTACGAATCAACTTTCAGTATCCCAAAAACTGACAAATTGATATGCGATAGAAACGCGTTCTTTGAAGAACCACAAAGGGAAAGTATAATGGATTTCGATTTTACGACGGATGATATTACACAAGCCATAGGGAAACTGAAAACACACTCAGCGGCAGGACCGGATAAATCGAATGCCACACTGATCAAAAACTGCAAGAATGTAATCGCTGAGCCCCTATACTGGACATGGAGACGATCACTAGACACGGGAAAAATACCGGGCATCCTAAAGAGCGCAAACATAGTCCCAATATATAAAGGAGGAGATCGATCCGAGGCCAAAAACTATATGCCAGTGTCGCTTACATCTCATCTCACTAAAATATTTGAAAGAATAGTTAAACAGAAAATCTATGACTTTTGGGAAACTCAGAAAAAATTCAATGATAACCAACACGGGTTTCAGTCAGGCAGATCATGCCTATCACAACTAATGGAACACTACAACAACATTATTGATGCACTTGAAAGTAATGAAAACAATGATGTACTATACACAGACTTTGCTAAAGCGTTCGACAGATGTGACCACGGAATCATAATACATAAACTGAAATATATGGGAATAACAGGAAAAGTAGGGCAATGGATATATAATTTCCTTAGTGAGCGACGGCAAGTCGTTACAGTACAAAGAGTATCTTCATCAGAATCAGAGGTCGTCAGCTCCACTACTCTTCATAATCATGATAACTGACATACTGTAGATGAGGACGTTACCAAAGACAGCACAGTAACATCCTTTGCGGATGACACAAAGATCAGTAGAAAAATAAGAAACCCAGAAGACATAGGATCTCTACAAACCGACATAAACAGAATCTACAAGTGGACGGAAGAAAACAATATGAAGTTTAACACCGAGAAATTTCAGCTATTACGGTACGGAAAAAGAGACCTAAAATCCATGAAATATTATACCGTAAATGGACAGGAAATTCAGAGAAATTCCAGAGCAAAAGATTTAGCGGTTGTAATGACAGATGATGCGAAATTTGAAACACAAATAAGATAGCAGTAAACAGAGCAAAGAGAATAACGGGACAGATATTGAGAACCTTTAAACGAAGGGATAGGAATATAATGATTCCTCTACTGATAACCCTGATCATACCCAAATTGAAATACTGCTCAGTCCTAATATCCCCATATAAAAAAGAAGACATTAGACAGATGGAAGGGATCTAGAGAAGCTTCACAGCCAAGATCAATGGGTGCAAAGAACTAAATTACTGGGAAAGGTTACGCGAACTAGACCTATATTCAGTGGAAAAGAGAAGAGAGAGATACACCATTATTTACACTTGGAAAATAATGGAGAAACTAGTCCCTAATCTTACTCTGAACACTTAACTCCCCAAACAACGGTGGAAGGTAGAAACAGTAGACTGTGTCGTATTCCCAAATTGAAGGCGAGACAGGGAACATCCTTAACCGTGAAAGAAAATAGTTTTGTAGTGAGAGGACCAAAACTGTTTAATCAGTTGCCCAAAGACCTAAGAAACACGAAGGGAGTTGCAGTGGACATCTTTAAAAGAAGACTAGACGCCTGGCTCAGAACAATCCCCGATGAGCTGGGCGTACCTGGCTATATGAGGTGGAGAGCACAAGAATCCAACTCACTACTTCACTAGGCCAACTCGAGAGGAGGGGCGACAAGCTTGACCTTCGCGAAATGAGAAATCATCGCGCGAAACCTTTGTAAGGTTGTAAGGTAAGGTGTGTATATATATATATATATATATATATATATCTCGGGTGGCCCAAAAAAAACGCCTTGAGATTCGAACATTAATAACTTCAAAAATATGCAGTTCACACTTCCAAAATTTACATAACTTTTACCTCAATCTATTGATAAGCCATCATAAAAATTTCAGACCTCTACATAATACTTTTTCCACAGCTGAGGGAACAATGAGGTATGGTGAAAAAAACGAATATCCTAAATCCTAAATGTGTATAGCTGTACCTGGCAACTATTCTAAGAATTGTTTTAGTTTCCTTAACCTATGGATAATCTGTTAGTCTCTGAAAAACGTTAGATAATATAGGCTACGCCCATCTTAAATACTGTTTTTTAAACTTACCCTTCAAATTATGGTTCCAACTAACGGTGAAAAAGCGGTGACTGAAAAGTGTTTCTTGGGAAAAAAGATGGACTGGGGCAAGAATTCTGAGGAAATTTCCAGGAATAACTTGTAATGTTACGTCTATGAATAGAATAATTAAAAAACTTAAAGCGACCGGTTCGACGGCACGGAAGCGTGGAAGTGGTCGGCCTAAAACAGTTTTCACTCAAGACAATATAGCAATGATCGAAATGATGAGTCTATCTCAAGAAGATCGACCTGGGTCACATTGCTCTCAGAGGAAAATTGCAAGAAATTTAGGTATCAGTCGAAGTTCCATACAAAAGAATGCAGAGAACGGTAGGACTTAAAGCATTTAAAAGGATCCGTGTTTCAAGACGTGACAACAATGTAAGAGCTAAAATAAAAATTCGTTGTGGAAAGTTGCTTGATAGATTTTCGTCCAATGATGTTACAAAAAATATTTTTTCCAGGTGAAAAAGATTTAACCATCGAGATTGCTCGAAACTCCAGGAACGATGTTGTTTATGGTTGGCGTAAGAAAGACATTCCTCCATCGAGACTTTACCACAAGACAAGTCGGTTTTTCAAATAAATCATGGTATTAGCAGGTGTATCGTGGAATGGAAAGACGAAAATTCATTTCATTTCAGAAAATAAAAAAATTAATTCAGAAACCTATGTAAATCTCTTGGAGGAGACTCTTTTGCCTGATTGTCGGCCTCTGTATTATGGAAACGATTTCATACTCCAACAAGATGGTGCTACAGCTCATACTAGCAAGTTCACACAGGATTATCTACAACAGAATGTAGTCAACTTCACTGGAAAAAACGACTGGCCCCTTTGCAATCACCTGATTCCAATCCCATGGATTATTGCATATGGAACACTCTAGCAGAGAAGATTTATGAAGGCCAACCAGAAAAGTTTACTGAAATGCAATTAAAGGAAAAAATACTCGAATGTTGGGACAAAATAACATTAGCAGAAATCAGAAAATGTATCATGTCGTGGAAGAAAAGGTTAAGATTAGTTTGTAACCAGGACGGCGGACATATTGATCATATTTGTTGATAAGATGTGAATAATAAAAAATTTTCAGTTTATGATATTCGTTTTTTTTCACCATACCTCATTGTTCCCACTGATATATATATATATATATATATATATATATATATATATGCGCCTCGGTGGTGTAGTGGTTAGCGTCGCTGACTACGAATCCATCGGTCCCGGGTCCGAGACCCGACGGCAGCCGGCGCGCAGCAAAACCCGGCTGTTCATCCTTCCACACAATAAACAAAATGGTTGGTAGATAAATGGGTACCCTAGGTGGCCTAGTGGTTAAGACGCTGGGCTGCTGATGGGGCGTGGTTCGGATTCCACGTTAAACTGTACAGTAGGTCTAAGGTAGAGTGAAAAGCTTGACCTTCGTCAGAATGAATAATTCGGGCGGAAGCTAACCAAAGGTTACCAAAGGTTACCAAAAGTATATTCGCTTTGAAGCAGAAACAAATGTGACCCCACTTTTTCTCTTTTAAACTCTTCATTTCTGGCAGAAACTCTTTTATTAAAAAAGTATATAAGCCAAACAAAAAAATTTTTCCAGCATCCTTTGAAATTTGTTAATAAAGATGATGCAAGTAGCTTAAAGTTCTTTTAACTTTAATATTTTTTGCATGCCTCAAATAGTAACAGTGGCCACATCTGCAGCGAGACAGATTCATCTTCTCGCTCAGTCGTTGTGCGAGGATTTCTGTAATACAGTTTTTTACCGAAGGAGCAAATTCTCGAGAAGCAAAATTGTCTGACAAAAGTGTTTTTGAACAATTTTTTTACAAAATAAATCAAATGATAATTAAATGACTAAAATGAGATTGTTTCTAGTTACACAGTATAATAAAATTGTACTCTGAGCGCTGAAAGAAAACTTTAGTTGTCAAAGTAAAGAACAGTGAATAATTCTAATACCCTACATTGTATATGGTTTCACATAGTTCTCCAAGAAACCTGAAATTTCTAAAAAGCATAAAAAATTACTAATTAGTAATATTTTTTCTTTGGATATTTATTAATTTTGGTGACAGTAATGAAATTTTAAAAACAAAATCTAGTAATTACTAATAATAATTTTTTTTGTTTTAAGTTGGTTTAGAGTTATAAGCGAACTTTTTTCAGAAACGCTATATAGCATTTACACGCAAAAATAAATTCTGTAAATAGTAGTATGGTTTAAGGGAATAAAATGATTTTTAAAATCACTTAAAGAGCGAAGCTAACCACACACACATAGTGAGAATTGACAAAAGTAAATAGACACCTTTTTTTTTCTATAATTTTTTTTTATTTGATTATAAAAGTCAACAAATAATAAAAATTTGTTGAATCAATATATGTAAAGGGGGAAGAACACGATTTGAAATATATTTATTAAATTAATTTGTTATTATTTAATAACTTTTATAATCAAATAAAATTTTTTTTAAAAAAAGGTGTCTATTTACTTTTGTCAACCCTCTGTACACTACGTATATGCATCTTATCACTTTCAGATACATTAACCTTCAACGCAACCTAAAGCTATACAGATACAGAGTTTACAGCCTATATACAGAGATCAAACTGGCAAGGGGAAATATAAATGGACAACATCCATTAGTTCGTCCAATGCCTTTTGAATCATCTCCGACCCCAAAAACATTGTAGAAATGAGAAATAATTGCTATAATTCATAACCGTCATAGAGATTTCCCATGATGCGTATGAATAAAAAGTATGTGCCCGCATACTACTATAAAATAGCTTTCTGCATGATATGAATTTCACAAACAGTGGATCAAAGGAGTTTTTTATGAAGGTTGTAAAGATACAGAGGGAAAGCGCGTTTCACAGGATGAAAGTCAGTTTGAATGTCATAAAAGAAACTTCCGCAAATCTGTTTTTATTTGACAAGTTTTTGAATTTATAAAATTTAAAAATAAGGTTTCTCTCTCTCTCTCTCTCTCTCTCTCTCTCTCTCTCTCTCTCTCTCTCTCTGCAGGAGATCGCTTGCACGGTGTCTCTGTGAGCAAGCTAAATATAGAGCTATTTATATATTCTCCACTTTCCTGTAAAATTTCCTTGGCTACTTTTCCAGGGTCAAGGTATTTTCTTCAACCTTTTTCCGTACCTGCCTCTGGCAGGGAGGGAGCGGAGGGTGGGAGAGAGCCTTCACTTTTCTATCCAGTTTTCTACTACTGCTAGGATAGTTGAAAGAAAAATAAACTTTTACAAAATTTTCCCTGGCACCCGTTGCCATTGGTACCTCCTCGGTATGGGCCGCAATGCCTTTTGAGGTACTTCTTTTCCTTGTAACTCCTTGTAACTCTCTCTCTCTCTCTCTCTCTCTCGGGGCTGACATTAATAACATTAAAATCTCCAATCGCCGGTTAAATCCTTGCGCTTTGTGTTTGTAAATACTTGTCAGTACTCCAATTTATTTTCAGTTATCAGCCAAAAACAGGTGGTTCGCGGACATTTTGAGTATTTGCGCCAACACTGACAGAAACAGATTAACAAAATCAATTTAGAGATGTATAAAACCCGCTACAGTAATAAATAAATCGATAAACAATTCCAATTTTATCTCAATGAGATGTCCTTGAATAGAACATACAAAAATAGCGATTTTTAATGCTGCGTTTGTATGTAAATAGAACTTTCTAAAAGGGTGAATCTTGTTCATTTTGAGGTTGAATGGTGTGTAATGTAGAGTGTTTATTGTGTTCTAAATTAAAGCGGAGGGGAGAGGATCTCATTTAACTAGTATACACTCGTCTTTCACGTTAAAGGGAGAGTAAAGGAGAGTTAATTATACTTTAAAACTTCTAGTTCATTAGTTTTTTTACCATACAAAAGTTCAATGTGAAGATAATTTCAAGTTCTTTTTGGAAAAGATGTAGGTGAGAATTTTCAATCGTTCGTAGATTTGTTTTGTAGATATTCATTATTTTAGATCTGTTAAAGTCTTACTGGCTTTATTTTCTTAAGAATACACGAGATCATGAGGACATATTTCGAATCATCCAAAATTAAAAGCAAATATAACTATTTTTACTTTGAACAATTAACTATCAGTTGAAAATTAATAGCCTTGAACGCGATACCCGGTCAAACAATTAATTTTGAAAAATATTATGAAATGCTATCTTTAATGTCTAAAATCACTTACCTGACGGCGCGGCGTATGGACATGTTAAACACAATATATATATATATATATATATATATATATATAATAATAAAAGGACGTGTCTGTCTGTCTGTCTGTTCCAGCCATAACTCCAAAATGGAAGTAGTTACAAACATGAAACTTCACACACATATTGATTAGGTCCCTAGGTTGTGCACCTGGGTGTTCTTCTTCTTCTTCTGCAGCTCAAATCCCATCTCTATATGGGGTCGCTGTTCTTGATGAGTCTCCTCCATTCTCTTCTGTCACGCACCATGTCCTCGTCCAAATTTTTCTCCCGGATGTCTGCCGCCACGCAATCCCTCCACCTCGTCTTCGGTCTACCTCTTCTTCTCCGTCCCGGCACCTCCATTTCCAGCACCCTACGTCCCACGTAATCCTCCTTTCTTCTCATCATGTGCGCATACCATCACAGTCTGGCTTGGACTTTTCTTGACGTCTCTACTACTTTCACCGTTCCTCTAATGCGTTCGTTTCTAACTCGATCCCTTCTAGCCGTACAACATGGCTGGTCTAACCACTGTTTTGAAGACCTTCCCTTTCAGCTTCACCGACATCCTACGATCACAGAGAACTCCCGACACCTCTCTCCAGCTCCTCCATCCCGACTGTATCCTACGATTCACCTCTCCCTCTGCTTCCCCCTCTGCCTCGATTGTTGATCCCAAGTATTTAAAACGATCTACCCGTTTGATCAGTTCACCGTTTAACATCACTCCCCCTCCTTCATCCGGTTGTACATTACAGTACATCTCAGATTCAGTTTTAACCTGGGTGTTAATAAATTAAATAATTAAAATTACTGGGCCCGAAGGCCCCAGCACCGCGATTAAACTACAGAAAAGAACGTAGCCGTGAACATTTTGAGCTTCACATTGTGTCAAGACTTCTGAATCTTAAGATTTTCATAACTAATTATTTGGTCAATAAAACTATAGAAAAGAACACAGTCATCAAAATCTTGAGCTTCACGTATAATTAAAACTAGCGGAGCGACCCAGCGTTGCTGGGGTGGATGTTGAACACTATATACAGTATATATATATATATATATATATATATATATATATATATATATATATATATATCAGTGTGTATATATACAAAGTATATGCCCGGTTAGGTCAACTGAATGCCCGGTTAGGTTAATTGAATGCCCGGTTAGGTTAACTGAATGCCCGGTTAGGTCAACTGAATACCAGGGTAGGTTAAGTGAATGCCCGGTTAGGTTAATTGTACCCCCTTGACGATTGGTTAGGTTGAGTCGTGATATTTTCGTTAGCTTATAGCGTTCAACATCCATCCCGGCAACGCTGGGTCGCTCCGCTAGTATATATATATATATATATATATATATATATATATATATATATATATAGATATATATATGATGGCGCAAAAGTCAGGTATCAAAGGAACCAGAGAAAATGGATCTTTTCGGTTCTTTGGCTGCCGCTATTTTTAAATAAAAATTACATTTTTAGCTAAAAAAATTTAAAATTATAATTTTTTAGTTAAAAACTTTATAATTTATGCAGTGATGACCCTTTGACTGCTGACTTTCGCGTCACCCACTCGAATTATCCCAAAAGCTCGTTCAGTTTTAAAAAAATATATATATATTTATTCAGCTTGAAATGCAATAAAAAAAAATATGCGAAATTTCAAAAACAAATTTTGGTAGAGAAAAAAAAAACAACATAAAGAAAACCTTCAAAAAATGAAGCATTATTAGGGGTGGGGGGTTTCTGGGGTGGTGGGGTGTCAAAGAAGATAGATGAGATCCCTGAAAATTTTTAATTTATTGATAAAAACGAGTAAAAATTGATATTATTTCAATTTCATCAATATTCCATATTCTAAGTTGTGTGTTCATTTTCATGAAAGTTGCTTTAAATTGATTTTATAATAATAAAGGCTATTTAATACGAATATTTCGCTTCTCGAATAAATTCCATGAATAAGATGTACCCGAAGAGATATTGGTAAATATAACGTAGTGCATTTGTGAAAATAGAATAAATGAGCTATTTAATGCGTATGGAGATCTTTCTAGTTAAATGATGATTTAGATAAAATTAAGAATATTTGTATAAGTTTTAATACGCTTTAAAAATTACAATATACTAGGGCCACTCAATATATTTTGCCCCACCCTTTTTTCTTAGTTAAATAATAGGCCATGGGGCTGACATGTCTTTTGGGCCGTAAGTTTGAACTTTCTGCGCTTCACATAACTGGATTTTTCCAGTTTGAACCTCTCCTCCTTGTATAAAACCGCTTTTAAACGCCCTTGTATAAATTGATGGTTAACGCAGTTTCGAAAATGGCGTCTGACACTGATATGCGTCGTAAACAGAGAGCTATTATCGAGTTCTTAACCGCAGAGAAGGAAACAGTTGGAAATATTCACAAACGTCTACAAAACGTTTACGGAGATGCTGTTGTTGATCGAAGCCCAATTGGACGCTGTTCTAAACGTGTGAGATCATCGGAGAGAGGGAGAGCCAGCCGCGATGATGAGCCACGCAGAGGTCGCCCGGCATCGGCTGTCACATCTCACACTGTGCAACGTGCTAACAGCATCATTCGATCAAATCGGCGCGTCACATACAAGGAGCTATCACTGGAGCTAGGAATTAGTGAAGGAAGTGTGAATACGATAATTCGGCAAATGAGATACTCAAAAGTGTGTTCACGGTTTGTTCCTCGCCAACTGACTGAAGATCACAAAGCCCAAAGAAAAGAAATTGCTTCTGAGTCATTGGTTCGATACGAGACAGAAGGGGATGACTTCCTTTCACGAATTGTGACTGGGATGAGACTTGGGTACACCACTTTCAACCTGAAACAAAACGCCAATCCATGGAGTGGCATCACGCAGACTCCCCACGCAAGAAAAAGTTCAAGATGTCTCCCTCTGCAGGAAAGGTTATGGCCATCATTTTCTGGGACATGAAAGGGGTGATTCTGGTGGACATTATGAAGAAAGGACAAACAATCAACTCAGAGGCATATATTGCTACCCTACAGAGACTCCAGAGACGTATAAAGCGCGTTCGACCGGAGAGAAAACTAGAAAACGTCTTTCTTTTGCACGATAACGCAAGACCACACAACAGTTTGCAAACAAGAGAGGCTATCACAAAAATGCGCTTGACTGTGTTACCCCACCCTCCATACAGCCCGGATCTGGCACCTTCAGACTTTCATTTGTTTGGGCCAATGAAGGATGCTATTCGTGGAAGAAAGTTTCAGAGTGAGATGAGGTTGTTGAAGAGGTTAAGAGGTGGCTCCAGCGGAACCCAGCGGACTTTTACCAGCAAGGAATAAAGGCCCTTGTTTCGAGATGGAGGAAAGCCGTAGAAAAGGATGGAGACTATGTGGAAAAATAAAAACTTGTAAAAAAGCTATGTAACTACTTGTGTACAAAATTTCTGCAACTTACAAGGAAAATTGGAAAGAAAAAAAAAGGTAGGGCAAAATATATTGAGTGGCACTCGTATATATTATGTTGACCCAAAAGTTATCGGAATTTTTAAAAAATTTTAATTACAGTCGTCACATTCTATGGTCCTTATCCATCTTTCCGCAAGCAGTTCAATTCCTCTTTGATACTAGGCCTGGTCCTTGAACGCGAAGACACTTTATTTAGATAAAAAAACAATAAAAAAAACGATAAAAAAAACACGATAAAAACCGAAAGCGCACAATACAAAAAAATCAATTCCGAAAACTTTTGGGCCACCCTAGTGTGTGTATATATATATATATATATATATATATATATATATATATAATATATATATATATATATATATATATATATATATATATATATTATATATAATCTATAATATATACAGGTGTGTGTGTGTGTATATATATATGTATATATACAGTATATATATATATATATATATATATATATATAATCTATAAATATATACAGGTGTGTATATATATATATATATATATATGTATATATATATAATATATATATATATTAGTGATGTAGCGGATGTCATTTTTTTCACATCCGCGGATGCGGATGCGGATGAGGATGTTTGATTTCAACATCCGCGGATGCGGATGCGGATGTCTACATTTTCGTTATTTTTTAGGATATATTCGAGATTTGTTGTGTTTAACGTATATAATAAGTTATTATATAGAGAGAGCTGTAGCTATAATGTAGTATAATTGATTAATTGTACAATAATTGCTGTACTTTTCTCTGAACATATAAAATAATATCAAGCATCTAACTAATATAGAAATCAATTAGTGAATTCGTCTGCAAATAAATTCGTTATATTTTGTTGAGTTTCAGCCACAATTAGAAACCATAATTGTGTTACCAGGATGCGGGACGTGAACCCAACTCAAATGCACCCCACCGACCTCTTTCCCCAACCTCCACCCTTATAGAAAGAGATCTTTAATTAGCTTGATAACTATTTATTAAGTTTAAAGTTTTATTAGGCATATTTATAAATGAGTAATTAAAATAAAGTAAACTAAGATGTTCATCGTTTAATGTTCAAACTTAATTATAGGAAGGTTATGCTTAAGGAACATTAACTTTTCTGCCTTTTCTGCTGCCAGTCTGTTTCTCTTTTCATCATATATTAATCCAGCACTGCTAAATAATCTCTCGCTTGGTACGTTTGTTGGAGGACAGGCTAAATGTTTCCTTGCAAGTTTACTCAAGTATGGATAGATATTCTGCGTATTTTTCCACCAACTAATAGGATTGTCACATGCAGCCAGGCGTTTTTCTTGGTGATAGCTCTCGATCATTTTTACTACATCTTTTGACATCGCGTAGGTCTCGTCATTGCTGCTTGACTCAAGAAACTGAGAGACAGATTCTGTGATAGATTTGCTTGTTGAAGGTGTTGGTTCTGTCACTGAAACTTTTATTCTTTTGGTAGGTGGCGAAGCGACAGATTCAAGAGATTGAAGCTCTTCAACTGCTTTGCCAAGTGATGATTTAACTCGTTCTAATGTACTAGGTGAAAATAACTTAGCTTTGTAACGTGGATCTAAGTAGGTTGCAAGAGAGTAACTTCATACAAGAACAGCCTCTCGTCTTGTCGCTTGCATCACTTTTGCGCACAATGAACTAGTTCTATTAATATAGTAGAATTTGATAATTTCCGCTTATTAATGACGTTTTATCTCAACGGTCCACATCCGCACGACATCCGCAGTCCAAAGTGCGGATGCGGACGCGGATGCGGATGCGAGAAAATGTGCGGATGTTCCGCGGATGCGGATGCGGATGCGACCTACATCACTAATATATATATACAGTAAGTCCTCTATTTATGCGACAGATGCTTTCGTGGAAACCATCGTTTATATCGAAGTTGTGTAAATGGAATCCCATTTTCCCATTGAGATAATATACGAGGGTGGAAGGTGGGTGTAAGCGCGTTCAGCTCAAGAATTTTTTTACAACAAAAATGAAACTATGTCTGTATACAAGAACTATATAGAACGTAATGCTTATTATACACGTACATTAATAATAGAACATAAAATACATTATGTAATTTTGTACATACTGTACTTACTACAGATGGCTCCAAAGACTGCTTAAAGTGGAACCTCATCCTTCTTGGGGCTCCATTTAAACAACCGAGGAAACGCAAAACGCTTTCGAGTCTCTATGGCTTAACATTGGAGTCCCATAGATATCATGCAAAATTCACGCGTTTTGTCATGCGTTAGTCTGTTTATGAATTAAGTGATGTCATTACCTCAACTCCAGTAGAGTTAAAACGTAAAATTACTCGTTAAGCTGTAGGTCTAAGGTGGGGCAACAAGCTTGACCTTCGTCAGACTGAACATTTCGGGTGGAAGCAAAGTTAGCGTTTTTGATGTTTTTTATATATATAATTGTATATATATATATATATATAATATATAGAGAGAGAGAGAGGAGAGAGAGAGAGAGAGAGAGAGAGAGAAGAGAGAGAGAGAGAGAGAATTAATAATTATTTTAAAACAACCCACAACAAAAATAAAAGATAATCCTCAATGTATGAGCCTCATTTTTCAGTTAATTCGCTCCTACCTGTTCGTGAGGGAGGAGGTTATCTCTATTGTAACTGCATTTGCAGATCTCCCCCTCCAGGTAAGGACTTTGGGGTAACTTTTCCCATAGCATTTTTACAGGTATTTTTGTTCAGCGTTCATGAAGTAAGCGTCCAAACTTTCAATTTGAGTTTTTTGTATCATCCGCTCAATTCGAATATCTTCTGAGAATTATATTTTATTGATGATGAAACATTTTTAATTTATATTCTAAATATGTAGAGCTACTGTAAATATACCTTTCAATCTTTCAAAGTTCCGCGCGATGATTCTTCATTTCACGAAGGTCAAGCTTGTTTCTTGTACTCGCCACCTCACATAGCCAGGTATGCCTGGCTCATCGGGATTGTTCTGAGCCAAGCGTCTAATCTTCTTTTCAAGATGTCCACTGCAACACCATTCGTGTTCTTTAGGTCTTTGGGCAGCTGATTAAACAGTTTTGGTCATCTCACAACAAAACTATTTTCTTTCAGGGTTAATGATGTTCCCTGTCTAGCCTTTAATTTGGGAACACGACACAGTCATCCTTTTCTACTTTCCACTGTTGTTTGGGGGAGTTACAGGGTTCAGAGTAAGATTAGGGACTAGTTTCTCCATTATTTTCCAAGTGTAAATAATGGTGTATCTCTCTCTTCTCCTTTCCAGTGAATATAGTTTTAATTCGCGTAACCTTTCCCAGTAGTTTAGTTCTTTCCACCTCTTGATCTTGGCTGTGAAACTTCTCTGAATCCCTTCTAGTTGTCTAATGTCTTCTTTTTTATATGGGCATGTTAGGACCGAGCAGTATTCCAATTTGGGTATGATCAGTGTTTTCAGAAGAGGAATCATTATATTCCTATCCCTTCGTTTAAAGGTTCTCAGTATCTGCCCAGTTATTCTCGTTGCTCTGTTTACTGCCATCTTATTTTGTGTTTCAAATTTCGCATCATATTGTTTTCTTCCGTCCACTTGTAGATTCTGTGAATTCTGGGTTTCTTATTTTTCTACTGATCTTTGTGTCATCGGCAAAAGATGTTACTGTGCTCTCTCTGGTAACGTCCTCATCTATGTCAGTTAGCATGATTATGAAGAGTAGTGGAGCTTATACTGTTCTTTGTAGTACTGAGCTGAGGACCTCTGATTCTGATGAAGATACTCCTTGTATTGTAACGACTTGCCGCCGCTCACTAAGGAAATTATATATCCATTTCTCTACTTTTCCTGTTATTCCCATATATTTCAGTTTATGTATTATGAGTCCATGGTCACACTTGTCGAACGCTTTGGCAAAGTCGGTGTATATTACATCATAGTTTTCATCAATAATGTTGTTGTAGTGTTCCATTAGTTGTGATAGGCATGATCTGCCTGACCGAAACCCATGTTGGTCATCATTTAATTTTTTCTAAGTTTTCAAAAAGCCATAGATTTTCTGTCTAACTATTCTTTCAAATATTTTAGTGAGATGAGATGTAAGCGACACTGGCCTATAATTTTTGGCCTCGGATCGATCTCCTTTATATATTGGGACTATGTTCGTGCTCTTCAGGATGCCCGGTATTTTCTCCCCTGTCTACTACGGTCTAGTGATCGTTTCCATATCCAATATAGGGGCTGAGCGATTGCATTCTTGCAGTTTTTGATCAGCGTGACATTCCATTTGTCCGGTCCTGCCTCTGAGTGTGGTCTTAGTTTCCCTATAACTTATATATATATATATAATTACACCGACCTGCAAGGAAAAAATATAAAATTAATTATAAAACAGCGCTTTAAAAGGCTAATTAATTTCGGCTGGTCACAACCAAGCCCTTTTCAAAGCCATAAACTAATTAAAATATCTAAAAAGTTATAAAACTTCCGTCCTGCGGAAGAGCTAAGGTTAAAATGACTGTGTGAAGGCATAAACACGGACAGAGAGATGGTAGCTGTCGTACGTCTGGCAGTTGGCAAAGGCAAACTATTGTCCAGATTTCAAACCTTCGAGATAAGAAATCTATAAAAATCAATCCTCTACAACTGGCAGCCGTCATGACCCGAAATTGCCCTAAAATATTTTTAAATGTTAAAAATAAAGCTATCCATACTGTAGGACAACTTAATATTGGAAATAGTGTTTTCCGCCAAATATAAAATGCCTCGTATGTTTGTCTCTGTTCCTGGTCCCTAATTAGTTTATGGTTTTGAAAAGGGCTTGGTTGTGACCAGCCGAAATTAATTAGCCTTTTTCAACAGTTTTATAATTAATTTTATATTTTTTTCCTTGCGGATTGGTGTAATTTTATATTGTTGCGGTTATTGCAATTAAAGTTTATATATATATATTTAGAAAAATTCAACAAAAAAATTCGCCAAATGTATTTAAGAAGTTCGTCATTTTGTTATATAAGATATCGATTTCTGGTTAGTCCTTTTTGTTGGAAATTCGCTTATGAATCGTGAAACCTTTGTGACTGCAACACAATTTTAAGTTCTTTCGTTAATAGCTTAAAGTTAATATAGTGTAATAAATAATTCTTATTCATAATTTATATATTATTAATAATAATAACTATCTGTTTTAATTTCAATTAAGAGCCCAGTAAAGCCTAAAGCTTAAGAGCCAAATTAAATAAAACAAAGTCTAATTTCACAATTATTTATTTTATATTAAAATTCACATTTATTTATTTTATATTAAAATTATTATTACAACATAAATTTCCAAAATTGTAAAAATTATTGTATTATTTTATCCATAAAGGTTATTTAATTAAAATTATTCCAAATCTCTTTTTTTTTTTTGTGTGTGTAGTGATTTATATAAAAAACCCATTCTTTCCTTCTACGCTTCGCTTTCTTTTCATTAATTTCCTTTTCTTACTATTACCACTCGTTTTTTTGCGTGTGTCTTTATACGGACGCGGGTTCACTCGCTTGAGCCGGTGGGTGCCATAAACTTTCGACAATGCGAAGAGACGAGGGATCAATTATACATTTTCTTTACTCTTTACTGATTTTTTAATTATACCGAAACAATTTAGACAAACGGGGTAATGCGAGGGCGCAATTAGCGTTAACATTTAATCGGGGAGAGAGACAATTTATATTTTAAATAAACAAACCATACTAAATACGAAAAACACCTTAATGGGCCAACGCGTCCGACAACTGAAGGGCATTCTCTCAGCCTTCGGTTGGGCACATTTTAGTGTTGCCAATTCGTATTTTTATACAAAACATTTTTAATTTCTTATTAAACAAACCATTATTAAATTTTTATAAACAAAACATTTAATTCTTAATACACTACATTTGTGTGTATGTGTGTGTGTGTGTGTGTGCGCACGGGCCTCCAGAACTACTGTAAAACTACATCGATCATCTTTAGGTATGTTTGGGTTAACGTATCACAGGGCACATTAAGAAAGTAATTGGGTAAACTTGGGGGTGACGTGTCTTACAACCTTGCGAGCCAGAACCCGTAATTCAGTGGGTAACACCGTTTTACTGTCAGAGAAGTTAAGACACTGAGGTCGGGGATTCGACTCCCGATGGTGTTGGTAATAATAATCTAGAGGTTGGCGCAATGAGCCGTATTAGTCTGGCGTGAGCACTGTGCCAGTTCAGGGGCGAAATTAAGGAGTATCTATACTAAGTTCAATGCATTTTTCATGTTAGTGTCATGTACAACTCAATAGATACTTTGTAGATATATTTTGGGAAAAAAGTTCGCCGAGAAACCTAAAATCTCTAAAAAAAGCATAAAAATACTAATTAGTAACGATTTGTTTTTTGTTTTTAAATTTTATTAGTGTCACTAAAAAAGTTATATATAATATATAATTATATATATATATATATATATATATATATATATATATATTATATATATATATTGTTATGCATGGGAATAATATAATAAGGTTAATTAATTACAGGTCATAAATTAACCCACAAATGAATTGATCATGCAAACAATGAATTGTATGTATAAATGAATGGTTCATGAAAACAAAGGGAACGAGCCAAAATGGCGGGTCCGCCTTTTCGTCTCTGAGACGACGTTTTATAAATTCTTAAGTACATGGAATTTAAAACATGCATGTTGTTAAATACTCGTGTAATTTAGGGAAAAAGACATGAATTCAATTGTCTATTTAATTCTGAATAAGTTCGGATAAAAATACCCTATAAAGGTTACCCAGAAACTAAAAAAATAACTAATGTAAAAATTACAATTAAAATAAAGAAATTAATTTCTAAGACGACAAGTGGGTTCCGCGTCCACTCCAAAGAAACAAAGCCGTTTCAAAATTGAGCATTCAGTTATGTATAAAACGGGTAAACTCCGCTAAAATTATAGTGTTACATTATTAACAAGTTTAATGGCATGTAAAATTACACCGTCTGAAAGGCTAATAATTCTTACAAATGAGATTAATCAAAGAGAATCTTAGTTGGGTATAACTCTTGCGCCTGGCAGCCACGCTGAACCATAGGCCGACAGAGAGGGTATTAAACAAAGGGAAACGCTTAGCTCCAGTGCATTTCAGAACGTGGTAAATAAAGATTCACTCTCGCAAACCTGTGTTGAGATTAAATAAGAACATTAGATTTAATTCTCCTTTAAGAACAAAAACTAGTTCTTAATGGAAGTTTGCTCAAGTATATAAAAATACACATATTGTACCGTAATGATAAATTTCAAATCATGTGGGCACTTAAAAATGAAATCGTTCTTCTAAAATCGAGTAAATTACTCACCGAGCTAAAGTGAAACGAAAACTTTATGTCGGTTTAAAAGACTACCAAAAGAGTCTATCCGATATCCCGGAGGAAGAAAACGGAGACTCCGTATATTTTGTTAGTGTCGGTAAACACTCTAAAATGGTGCGTCCTTGATTCACTGTTAGAAAACGGACTCCTCGCATTCGGTAGAAAAATAAAATACACCGGATTATAATGTACAAATTCGAATAATTACCACTGTCAAAAGGAAGTAGGTAACAATGTAACTAAGGCATGCATTAAACATTATAATTGGAATGGTCAAATAACCAAACGGCTGTATTAAGTTGGATAACTACCAGGAGTAGATTAAACTTGTATAATAGTCAAAAATAAAAAGTTTGTGCATTTTATTTAATTGTCTCAAATATATTTACTTTAACGGAAGCAATTGATGTTAAAGTTTATATAACTGACATGGTCAAATAACCAGATAGGATTCAAGTAATTCTATAAAATTGTATTATGTACAACATATTCCAAACGGCTGTATTCAGTTAAATAACTACCAGTTGTAGATTAAAATTGTATATCAGTCAAATTTAAAGAGTTTGTGCATTTTATTAATTGTCTCAATATCAAATCTTTATTTTTCAACAAAATCTCTTTACTGTCCACAATTTCATTGTTGTATTGTAATTGGTTTAATAAGATCTGTGACGAATATATTATTTTTGTAAAAGGTTTATAATTATTCCCCTACACGAACTGACAGAGAAATAAGAATATACCGGGTGTCCGAGATTATCTGTACAATTTTTGCCTGTTATTAAAAGTCAACCATGAAGTGTAGAAATTCCAGTTTGTCCCATTTTACAGAGAAACTCATTAAGTTTTTTCTGATACCACGTTTTGACAAGTTTTTAGAAATGTACGCGGGTGACAGACATTGATGATTTAAAAGCAAGAATCACAGCTGCTATTGAGCGAATTGATGTGGATATGCTGCAGCGTACATGGCAACATTTGGAGTATCGATTGGATGTTTTGCGAATCACTAATGGTGCACATATCGAATGTTTGTAACAACGTTACTTTAATAAAAGAAACTTTTGAAAATACAGATTCTAAATAATCTTGTTTAAGAATTTTACGTGTTATCAAGAATTTTATTAAAGATGAAATTGTACAGATAATATTCGGACACACTGGAATTTCTAAAAACTTGTCAAAATTGGTATCAGAAAACAACTTAATGAGATTCTCTGTAAAATGGGACAACACTGGAATTTCTACACTTCATGGTTGACTTTTAATAACAGCCCAAAATTGTACAGATAATTCTCGGACACCCTGTATATAATCAGTGATTATATATATAAACCTTGGGTTAAAAATGTATGATGTGGTAAAAATGAAAACAGGTTAAAATAAAGGTATTAATAGTAGCATAAATACAAAAAATAAAGTAATAAACCACGTCGTTTTACAATACAATATACAGGATGATTCAAAGTCAGGTTACATAGGGCTTTTCTGTTTCTTTGCAGGTAAATGAGTTATGAGATGTTATCGAGGAGGAGAGCATTGATGTGATATTCCTAGCTGGCTGCACAAGCAAGCGCATTGCCGTTAACGGTGGCCATATCGAACATGTGATGTGACTATTCCCCTGTATCATTACATAATACAGTATATCCATATGTAACCTGACTTTTGAATCACCCTGTATATATATATATATATATATATATATATATATATATATATATATATATACAGGGTGTTTGAAACTTTCTGTACAAATTGTAATGGGGGATAGGCAACACCAAGACAAACAGTTTCGTCTATAAGTGTATGTCCGCTGACGTCACCATTCGGAGCGAGAGGGCGCCGCTGCAATTGGCTAAAAGGTGAAGTGGGCTAGACTCGCGCTTGCCGCGGGCATTCTTAAATCGGACGTAGTACGCGTAACATGGAGCGCTTCACGACTGCTGAGATGGCTGAGCTGCATATGGTGTATGGGGCTGCCAATGGAAACGGAAGAGCTGCTGTGAGGTTGTACCGACAGCGCTTCCCAAACAGACGTGTGGCAAACCACCAAACGTTTGCGCATTTGCATCGGCGACTGCGAGAAACTGGAACATTCCATGCAAACATGCATGACACTGGTCGGGAGAGAAACGTGCGCACTCCTGACATGGAAGAAGAAATCCTACGGCGATTTGAGGACAATCCAAGCGCAAGCTCCGACAACGTTTCTTCAAGAAATATCCGATAAACCCGCCCGTCGAGTCGGGCAGGCAGCAGGTACGGCCCAATCAACTTGCCATGGACGATACCCGCCCAAACATTGACGGCGAACCGTTCTTGATGAGCATGCACCCGTGTAGCATGTGGATTTCCGTGTGCCCACACGTGAGAATTGTGCATGTTAAACACACCCTCACGTGTGAAACAGGCCTCATCTGAGAACAGCACATAAGCCGGAAAATTAGGCTGCACCCACCGCTGTCTGCTGCAGAAACCAGCGTGCGAATTCCACACGAAGAGGGTAATCCCGAGGTTGTAATGCCTGGACTCTTTGACGATGAAACAGATGTAACTGCTGCTCGTGCAACACTCTCCAGACCAGGTCGTGGTTCACACCGAGGATACGTGCAACACCTCGCGTGCTTGCGCTTAGATTGTCCTCAAATCGCCGTAGGATTTCTTCTTCCATGTCAGGAGTGCGCACGTTTCTCTCCCGACCAGTGTCATGCATGTTTGCATGGAATGTTCCAGTTTCTCGCAGTCGCCGATGCAAATGCGCAAACGTTTGGTGGTTTGGCACACGTCTGTTTGGGAAGCGCTGTCGGTACAACCTCACAGCAGCTCTTCCGTTTCCATTGGCAGCCCCATACACCATATGCATGTCAGCCATCTCAGCAGTCGTGAAGCGCTCCATGTTACGCGTACTACGTCCGATTTAAGAATGCCCGAGGCAAGCGCGAGTCTAGCCCACTTCACCTTTTAGCCAATTGCAGCGGCGCCCTTTCGCGCCGAATGGTGACGTCAGCGGACATACACTTATAGACGAAAAGGGTTTGTCTTGGTGTTGCCTATCCCCCATTACAGTTTGTACAGAAAGTTTTCAAACACCCTGTGTATATATATATATATATATATATATATATATATATATATATCGTTCTCTAATATTTAAAAGGGATCTCAAAATAATGAGCTTTTAGAGAATAATCGACTTACCTTTCGCAAGCTATCATAAAAATTATTTTAGGGACTTTCACGAAACAGTTTCAGTTCTCCTTTGGACAAAAAAAAAAAAAAAAAAAAATCCTTCGCTGAAAATGAGAATTTTGTTTTGGGTGAATGGCTTGTCTTTTTGGTGTCACAGAAACGTAAGAGTGTAGAGTTGGTGATTGAAATGAAAAATTTTGGGGAACATTATTTCAGGGAGCTGTCATGTTTTTGTTTGAAAGAAATTTTTTTATCAACAAATCTTTTGGAAAAAGCACACACACACACACACACACACACACACACACACACGCATTCTCTCTCTCTCTCTCTCTCTCTCTCTCTCTATATATATATTATATATATATATATATATATAATATATATATATATAATATATTATAATATATATATATATATTATATATATATATATATATATATATATATATTTTTTTTTTTTTTTTTTTTTTTTTTTTTTTTTTTTTTTAGTTCAGGAAGAACCGATTCGCCTCTATTTAAAGGGCATATCTCAGCGGAAAAACAAAGAAAAAGTGAGAGGAAAGACATAGGAAAAAGAAAGGGTGGAGGGGACAGTCGAAGTGGAAAAAGACCAAGGATGACAAGGACTGCAGGGTCGAGCCCCATCATCCTTGGGTGCTAGGCCGGGAGGGCGCACGTGAAACCTCCAGGAACAAGCACGTACAAACGAGCACAAAGAGCACTCAAGAGCACGAGCTTAGAACCCCCTTGCGGGGATATATATATATATATATATATATATATATATATATACGGGGTGGGTAAAAAAAAAGTGACCCCTTAGAGGTAAACTGTTATATTAAAAAAAGTAAGGGGACGAGAGCTCCCAAACTTCATAGATGCTTACCTTAGCATGTTGTTCGTCTTAATTGAGAAGTTGCTCGATGTGTTCCCCTTCCTGCTCAAAGCAGGCCTCCAAACGTGGACGCCACTGATCAATAACACCTGTTTACATATCGTTGAGACACTTTCTCCCAGCCGAGCAGAATTCTTTCGCTTAGTTCATCTATGTCTCTTATATTGGTACCAGGGATGTAAACTTTGGACTTCAGGGCTTCCCAAACACTATAAGCTAGTGGCGAAGATCGGGGCTACTAGCCGACCACATATTGGGTTGCGATAAAATCCGATGTTTCGTCTCAGGGAATGTGACAGTTTGGCTTGCTCTGTGAGCAGGTTCTGTCTTACTGGAAAGTATATCTTTTATCACTAATTCGTCGAATATCAGTTACAGTGAAAGATATACTTTCCTACAAGATGGAGCCCCTGCTCAAAGAGCAAGCCAAACTGTCACATTCCTTGAGAACGAAACACCAGATTTTATCGAACCCAAGATGTGGCCGGCTAGTAGCCCCGATCTTTCACTACTAGATTATGGTGTTTGGGAGCCCTGAAGTCCAAAGTTTACATCCCTGGTACCAATATAAGAGACATAGATGAACTAAGCGAAAGAATTCTGCTCGGCTGGGAGAAGGTGTTTCAACGATATGTAAACAGGTGTATTGATCAGTGGCGTCCACGTTTGGAGGCCTGCGTTGAGCAGGAAGGGAAATACATCGAGCAACTTCTTAATTAAGACGAACAACAGCTAAGGTAACATCCATGAGTTTTGAGAGCTCTAGTCCCCTTACTTTTTTAATATGACATTTTACCTCTAAGGGGTCACTTTTTCTTACCCACCCTATATATATATATATATATATATATATATATACGGGGTATCCCATAAGTCCGGTCTCATGGAAAAATTTATTTTAAATTAAATTTACAAAATTAATACATTAAGAACTAAAACAAATGTTCAAATTGATGTATTGTTTTACGACCTTTTTTTGTTGCAGGTAGAATAACATACAATAGCTAATATGGAAGCGATTCCTAAAAACATATCACTTTGAACATTTGTTTTAGTTCTTAATGTATTACTTTTGTAAATTTAATTTAAAATAAATTTTCCTTCGAGATCGGACTGATGGGACCCCCCTACATATATATATATATATATATATATATATATATATATATATATATATCATGCAAACCCACAAGAAAAAGGAAAAATGATTCCTTCATTCATTTCACGTGTTTAATTGTGAAAGTCATCCCATATATATATATATATATAAATATATATATAATATATATATATATATATTTTACTTTGTGTGAGTTCGAACGACGGTTCAGGATCGACCTGCGCGACCCCTCTGCAGCATCCCGCCTCATTTGCGAGATTTGGTGAAGGAGGGAATTGCTGTCTGATCTCCTCCTGCCCTTGTAGCCAGCCACGCATGGTTGCTCAGGGACTTTGCACAATAATCTGTTCAATTGGTTCTTGAAGTTATCAGGTCGGTGTGCTGGAGATTCCTTACTTCTTTTGGTAGGGCATTATATATATATATATAGTAGGTACCAGGTGAACCAAAAGTAGGTGGACAGTAGTTTGAATAGGGTTTGTGTTATATTATATTATAACTATGGTGTTCATTATAACTATGGTGTTTGTGTTATATTATATTATACGAATTCTGAAATCTATTGGGTTGAAAGCTTATCGTCCACGGCTAATTCATGGCTTATTGGAGGATGACCCAGACAGGCGGCTGCAATTTAGTGAGATCATGCTGAACGAAATTGAAGGAAATCCAATAATTTTAGATAACATTGTGTGGACCGATGAGGCTTCTTTCAAATTATCAGGTCATGTTAACCGACATAATTGTGTTTACTGGTATAGTGAGAACATGCATTTAACATTAGAGCAGCAACTAAACCAGCCTGGTGTCACTGTTTGGGGTGGTATTTCAAGTTCTGGTGTTTTAGGACCAATTTTTGTTGATGGAACAGTCACAGGTGATAAGTATCTCGAAATTCTAATGAATGAGTTGTTCCACACTTACAACAACAGCCTAATTCACATGACCTCTATTTCCAACAAGATGGGGCCCCTCCACATTATTCAAGAGCAGTCCGTGAGTATCTTGATGAAACATTTCCCGAGAAATGGATCGGCCGAAGAGGTCAAATTGAATGGCCTGCACGTTCACCTGACTTTACCCCAATGGATTTTTTCTTTTGGGGAGTACCAAGGACAAAGTTTATAGTCGAAAACCACGAAGTGTTGGTGATTTGAAAAATTACATCAGAGATGCATTTCAAGAAATTAATGCACAAAGAAACTTGTGCAAAAATGTTTGTCGAAGTGTGAAAGGTAGACTTCAAAGCTGTGTAAATTGTGATGGACAGCAATTTGAGCACCTGCGTTGATAAAATTTTCAGTGCTTTTGTATTGTATTGGTATAAGTTAATTTTTTTTTTATTTTGTATTATAGTATACAAAAAAATTAAATATAATTGTATATGTATTCTCAAAATAAACGTTATCATTTACTGTCCACCTACTTTTGGTTCACCCGGTATATATATATATATATATACAGGGTGTCCCAAGAAAAACTATATGCTATTTATAGCATCATATATTTTATAATTAAAAAAAAAACCAAACAATATATTGTTATAGCAATTGCCAATGAAAGGTAAATTAGTAATCTAAGTGATCAAAATGTTATAGCGAGTTGTTTGCATATAAAATTTAATTAACTACGCCAAGTGCTCAAAATGTTCTCCGGCGGCATGAATGCACTTTTGAATGCGTCGACTAACTGATTCGCAGACATGGACTAATGTGGATGCTGTGATGGTCCCGCACTTTTCCCTAATTGCATCCTTAAGGTGTTCGAGAGTTTGCGGGTCTTGTACCATAAACTGCATCCTTCAGGTAGCCCCACAAGTAAAATCAAGTGGAGTCAAGTGCGGTGAACGTGGAGGATACTCAACGCTTCCTCTTCGTCCTATCCAACGGTTAGGCAACGTTTCATCGAGGTACCTTCTGACATCACAATGATAATGAGGGGCGGCTCCATCTCGTTGAAAGTAAAAGTCGTCGTTTCCAAACAACTTCCGAACTGCAGGTATAATTTCTGTCCGCAGCATGTCGAGATATGCGGCACCCGTAACTGTCCCATTAAAGAAAAATGGTCTAACCAAACCCCTGGATGATAAACCACACCATGCTGTTAATCCTGGTAAATTAACATGTTTATCCACATAAACGTGGATTATCAAGTGACCAGTACCTGCAGTTGTGTCGATTTACTGTGCCATTCAGCTTGAAGGTAGCTTCATCAGACCACACGATTTTGTTGTATTGAAAGTGCATTCATGCCGCCGGAGAACATTTTGAGCACTTGGCGTAGTTAATTAAATTTTATATGCAAACAACTCGCTATAACATTTTGATCACTTAGATTACTAATTTACCTTTCATTGGCAATTGCTATAACAATATATTGTTTGGTTTGGTTTTTTAATTAAAAATATATGATGCTATAAGAGCATATAGTTTTTTTGGGACACCCATATATATTATATATATATATATATATATATATATTAGTGATGTAGGTCACATCCGCATCCGCGGAACCCGCACATTTTCTCGCATCCGCATCCGCACTTTGGACTGCGGATGTCGTGCGGATGTGGACCGTTGAGATAAAACGTCATTAATAAGCGGAAATTATCAAATTCTACTATAATAATAGAACTAGTTCATTGTGCGCAAAAGTGATGCAAGCGACAAGACGAGAGGCTGTTCTTGTATGAAGTTACTCTCTTGCAACCTACTTAGATCCACGTTACAAAGCTAAGTTATTTTCACCTAGTACATTAGAACGAGTTAAATCATCACTTGACAAAGCAGTTGAAGAGCTTCAATCTCTTGAATCTGTCGCTTCGCCACCCACCAAAAGAATAAAAGTTTCAGTGACAGAACCAACACCTTCAACAAGCAAATCTATCACAGAATCTCTCTCTCAGTTTCTTGAGTCAAGCAGCGATGACGAGACCTACGCGATGTCAAAAGAGTAGTAAAATGATCGAGAGCTATCACCAAGAAAAACGCCTGGCTGCATGTGACAATCCTATTAGTTGGTGGAAAAATACGCAGAATATCTATCCATACTTGAGTAAACTTGCAAGGAAACATTTAGCACGTCTCCAACAAGCGTACCAAGCGAGAGATTATTTAGCAGTGCTGGATTAATATATGATGAAAAGAGAAACAGACTGGCAGCAGAAAAGGCAGAAAAATTAATGTTCCTTAAGCATAACCTTCCTATAATTAAGTTTGAACATTAAACGATGAACATCTTAGTTTACTTTATTTTAATTACTCATTTATAAATATGCCTAATAAAACTTTAAACTTAATATAAATAGTTATCAAGCTAATTAAAGATCTCTTTCTATAAGGGTGGAGGTTGGGGAAAGAGGTCGGTGAGGTGCATTTGAGTTGGGTTCACGTCCCGCATCCTGGTAACACAATTATGGTTTCTAATTGTGGCTGAAACTCGACAAAATATAACGAATTTATTTGCAAACGAATTCACAATTGATTTCTATATTAGTTAGATGCTTGATATTATTTTATATGTTCAGAGAAAAGTACAGCAATTATTGTACAATTAATCAATTATACTACATTATAGCTACAGCTCTCTCTATATAATAACTTATTATATACGTTAAGCACACAAATCTCGAATATATCCTAAAAAATAACGAAATGTAGACATCCGCATCCGCATCCGCGGATGTCGAAATCAAACTCTCATCCGCATCCGCGGATGTGAAAAAATGACATCCGCTACATCACTAATATATATATATATATAAACCATCGAATGAGAATATGATTCTTTTAGGATCTGTGAACCTTGGGATAAAGTTTTTAGTAAAAATATAGCGAATTTACACCAAATAATATTATGAAAGCGTAGTTGATACAGAGCTTAAGTATATCGTAACAAAGAACTTAGATTTTTCGACATTATGGAGTCTCTTCACCAGTTCTACTTCCCTCAAAACACTGTAATTGAAGAACATTTAATGAGGCCAAATATCTCTAAAGTAAGTTACAGTCTCTAAATTATGGACTCTGTATAAAGAAAATTTAGGGGTAATCAGTGTCCGTTTTATATTCGCCTCTAATTAACTGTTTCCCTGTTACGAGAAATGTGAATCAGGAGAGGATTAAAACCATAAAACAGACTTAGCGATTTAAGGTGAACGAACTTTCTAGTAGCGCTTTATTTGATTTTCTTCAGGTAAACATAATAAAAGAAAGAGGTGGTGTAGTGGTTAGCGCCGCTGATACGAATCCATCGGCCACGGGATCGAGACCCGGTGACGGCAGTCGGCGCGCAGCAAAACCCAGCTGTTTATCCTTTCACGCAATATAAGACGGTAAGAAAGTGGTTGGTAGATAAATGGGTACCCTGGGTGGCCTAGTGGTTAAGACGCTGTGCTGCTGGTGGGGCGCGGTTCGGATTCCACGTTAAACTGTAGGTCTGAAGTGGAGTGGAAAGCTTGACCTTCGTCAGAATGAACAATTCGGGCGGAAGCTAACCAAAGGGTATATGATGCAAACCCACAAGGAAAAAGAAAATTATTCCAAGGTCTTTCGTGTATTCAGAAGTACACCTCGTCAGGAAATGAAGAGAAAAGGCGAGATGCTAAAAATATATACATATGTACAGCGGGACATTTGATACTATGATTAGTATCAAGTGAGGCAGTTCTAAATCGCTCGTTAAAAACAGAGATATAATTGAAAGGAATATTCTAGAATGTGCATTTATCCATTTTAAAAATAATTTCAATAACAGTGCGGGAATGTATAAAATCGACAATATCCTGTTAAAATACCTTTTGCTTCTAATTAACTCTTGTTATTTTTCTGTCCCGCTGTACATATGTATATATTTTTGTCATCTCGCCTTTTCTCTTCATTCCCTGACGAGGTGTACTTCTGAATACACGAAAGACCTTGGAATCATTTTTCTTTTTCCTTGTGGGTTTGCATCATTCATTCATTCATTTCACATATTTAATTGTGAAGTTCATCCCATATATATATATATACACTATATATATATATATAATATATATACAGGCCCGGATTTAGCTATAGGCGAACTAGGCGATCGCCTAGGGCCTCGCGCCAAAGGGGGCCTCGCTCAAGCCGTTTTGCGCGTTCTGTTCAAGTGATATTAATGATTTAGAACTCTATGAAGAACTTAAAGTACTTTGCAGGTTTATACCTGAGAAAACAGATCTCGGAAATGCCTTGTTTATATAGTGCAAAAACAACTAAGTGAGATTTATCCTAATGTTTATGTTGCACTTCGAATAGTATTAACCATCCCAGTTACTGTTGCTTCGGCTGAAAGAAGTTTCTCGCGTCTCAAACTTATTAAAACATATTTGCGTTCCACCATGTCTCAAGCGAGATTGCAATCATTAGCTATGTTATCAATAGAAAACGATATAACAAATTCATTAGATTATTCTCAATTAATTGAAGAGTTTAGCTCGAAGAAAAGTAGAAAAACATTGCTGTAATATTCAAGGAGCATCTGAACCAAATATTAAAGCATTAATATTTAGCCTGATAAGTCGATCGCTCACTATATAAAAAATGAAATGTCAACATCTCTTATACATCACATATGAAAAACGTTTGTATACTATGGAAAGTCATTACCTATAATATTATATAAATCTTAGAAATCATTGTCTTATATTTTCGATACAAATCTTGATTCATATTATAATTTATACTTATTTGTATGGTGTATTTATATTTCTTATACAATTTCCATGCGTGTTATTTTGGTTTGGTTTAATTTTTAAGTGCTGGCATAGTTCTGTCTATGCGGGATTCTAATATTGCTGGTATAGTATCGATAATTAAGTCCATATTTTCATATATATAAGCCTAGGGCCTCGCAATTTCTAGATCTGCCTAGGGCCTCGCAACTTCTAAATCCGGCCCTATATATATATATTATATATATATATGCATTTAACTGCAATGACCACGCAGTATATAAATGAATAGAAACGACGTAAATAAGGAGCGTCTCTGCACACGGGGAAGAGAAATAACGAATAAATGAAAAATGAGGCGAACCGCCCGGGAATCGAACCCAGGGCCTTCCAATTACCGGTTGGATGCGCTACCATTACACTACGGACCTCGATCAATCATAAATCGAAATTCTCCTACATAGGGCAAACCAATGCCCTGAGAGGTCACCCTCGCAAAATCGTGATATGTGCATTTAACTGCAATGACCACGCAGTATATAAATGAATAGAAACGACGTAAATAAGGAGCGTCTCTGCACACGGGGAAGAGAAATAACGAATAAATGAAAAATGAGGCGAACCGCCCGGGAATCGAACCCAGGGCCTTCCAATTGCCGGTTGGATGCGCTACCATTACACTACGGACCTCGATCAATCATAAATCGAAATTCTCCTACATAGGGCAGAAACCAATGCCCTGAGAGGGCACCCTCGCAAAATCGGAATATGTGCATTTAACTGCAATGACCACGCAGTATATAAATGAATAGAAACGACGTAAATAAGGAGCGTCTCTGCACACGGGAAGAGAAATAACGAATAAATGAAAAATGAGGCGAACCGCCCGGGAATCGAACCCAGGGCCTTCCAATTGCCGGTTGGATGCGCTACCATTACACTACGGACCTCGATCAATCATAAATCGAAATTCTCCTACATAGGGCAGAAACCAATGCCATGAGAGGTCCGTAGTGTAATGGTAGCGCATCCAACCGGCAATTGGAAGGCCCTGGGTTCGATTCCCGGGCGGTTCGCCTCATTTTTCATTTATTCGTTATTTCTCTTCCCCGTGTGCAGAGACGCTCCTTATTTAGTCGTTTCTATTCATATATATATATATATATATATACACACGTGTGTGTGTGTGTGTGTGTGTGTGAGGAGATAGAGAAGGGGAGCAAAAGGATTGGGGAAAAGTGGCCAGAGAGGATGAGAAGAGACCGAAAGAAGATTAAAGTTTGGAATAGATTTGTATTTGTGCTAATTAATACCTGTTCGTGATTATAATCTCTTCGCTTTAATCTCTTCTCTAAAGATTGTTAAGTTATTTTAACCCGAAATGCACGGTGTTAAATAAGTTTCAACCTATTAAGTCCGAGCTGTTAAACAGTTAAAAGTAGCCTATTACTGTAATTCGGTGGCAGTTTTGAAAATAAGGAAATTTATTGGACTTTCTTCATTCTTAAAACTACCCGAGTGATACACAATTCTTAACTACTTGCACTGTAATAGAAAGAGATTCATTGACACCACGCAGGTTGGATTAACATAACCGTTTAGAGTATATCTATTTATGTATCTATCTACGGAGGATTGACAAAAGTAAATAGATACGTTCAGTTTTCCATAGATTTTGATATGCTGATAAAAGTCAATAAATAATAAAAGATTTATTGAATTAATATATTTAGAGTCGTGTTGTTTCCCCCTTCAAATTATGTAAAGCTGACACACGTTCTGGGATTACAGTGATAAGCTTTGCTATTTGTTCTTGAAGACAATCACACCCTCTCTCTCTCTCCTCTCTCTCTCTCTCTCTCTCTCTCTATATATATATATATATATATATATATATATATACCGGTGTGTGTGTATATATAATATATATAATGTGTGTGTGTGGTGTGTGTGTGTGTGTGTGTGTGTGTGTTGGGTTATGGTTACTTGCAACTTGCACCAAGCGACCTGTTCACGAGCGTTTTAAAACTATCATGAACATGTTTAGTGGAACGAAACCGCCACACACTCTTAGATACTTCTCTCGTGTGGACTTAAGCATCATTTTAAACTTTTATGTGATAAATGGGAAACAATATAATATATATATATATATATATATATATTATTTATTATTTATTATTTTTATTAATCGGTGCATTCCAAGTTTAAGTTTATTATCTTTTCACATAGATCATCATTCCGCCCATACCTCCATTTCAGGGTACAAGCAGCTCGCAATAGCATTGCCAAGAAAATATGGGGTCAAAGTACTGACGAGGCTTTCGTACGTGGTTCATCAGCACTGAATCAACAATGCTCTGTATTAGTCGAGTGAAAAGAACATCCATCTCTGTATTTAATTTATTGCAATTTTCGTTAGTTTGTATTACAGACACCCCCAGTTATTATCAGTCCTGGTGCATGATTCTTCAGGAGCAAGATGCACCCCAAGTTTGTCTTTGCTCTCTAAGGTAGCACAAGTTTACCTGTATCAATCACAGTCATACACGTACTACCTCAATATATATATATATATATATATATATATATATATATATATATATATATATATATAAGCAGATGCTGAAACATGTCTGGCTCTTTTATTTGGCGACTTCTTCAGAAATTTTCCTTTCCTCTATTTTCATCATCATCAGTAGAGCGTTCCAATAGTCGTTATACAGTGACTGTAAGACAGGCATTATAAAGTGTATCCCTATATTGGGCCTATAATAACTATTAGAAGTGATGGTACTACATTAAAGGTTGTAAAACTGTATAACAATCTCGAGAGCAGCTGTGTAGTCATCGAATTAGGTGTTAGAATATAGAATTTTCGCCCATTTCACCATTATTTTGAAGCAATGGCCCGAGAATATATATATATATATATATATATTGTGAGTTAACGTATAAACACGTTTTTAATATTTTATTAACAGTAAAAACACTCTACACATACAAATAGAGAGAGAAAACGCTAAACACTTCAATACCATATTCACACTCGTGACCGTGTAAAGGTTTCACACACAAATAGTAGAAATGGAAATATGACAGTGTTACCTTTATGTTACCAAATTCTTCCGTTTTAACTGAATAGAAAACGGGAGGCTTGAAAATGTGTTGTTCCAAAGTCCTTTCGGAAAACGAAGCAAAGCAATTTACGAGTGGTCGACGTACCTTCCACGTTTCAAATCTCGTGTTCAGTTTAATTAAATTCACTTGAATTTATTTACAGTACATATCCTGGTTAGATCAGAGACAACTGTAATTGAAAAATTGAAAAAACAATTGTTCAGACGTATGTACGGAGTACAATAATGTAACACTTTATATTTATCTGGTAATTTTCTAGGAAATTCGGTGTACATTATACTGTACGGTGTACACTGTACATTGTTACATGGTAAATGTTACTAAGTTCATTCATACGCATTAACAAAGCAAACTTATACGTATTTTCTTTAAATTCATAATAAATGTCAGAAGATAAAGGAAAATGTGAAAAATATGATGTCATTATGCACGCTTCATTATGTCATTATGCTTCGATGTCATTATGTATGTCAATTATAATTTTACTGCCATATCTAAAGGAATTGTGTACTGTACAACAGTTTCAAGGGAACTCGGTGTATGGAGAACGATTGTGCACAAAGCTGCAAGGCTGCTAGATAAATTAAATTAAATTAAATTAGGAAATTAAATTAAATTAGGAAATTTATATGGCTAAACGAAATGTACAGTATATGGAGATTGACAAAAGTAAATAGACACTTTTTTTTTTGTTATTATAAAAGTTATTAAATAACAAAAAATTAATTGAATCAGTATATTTAAAATCGTGTTCTCCCCTTCCCCTTTGTATTTATTGATTCAATATTTTTTTTATTATTTACTAACTTTCATAATTAAATTAATAAATTTTGGAAAACAAAGGTGTCCATTCACTTCTGTCATACCTCTGATATATATATATATATATATATATATATATATATATATATACAGTGGACCACGCTATCCGAGATTAATTGGTTCCAAAAAAAAACATCTCGGATAGCGGAACCTCGGTTAACGGAACCATACTTTACATGTTATAAGGCTAACTGGTTCCAGAAAACTAAAAACTGACCCTTATCACCACAAACTCTAACTTTTAAGGCCCTGCAGTTTTTTTAATTTAAATTAAATAGTATTTAAGTACAGTATTATTATGTGTTATTTTCTGAAAATAAAGAATTAAATTATAATGAATACAGTACTGCATTAATTACCTAAATTAAATTAACATGCACTCAAAAATTAACATTTACCAGAACAACAATTTGACTGGGCTTGCGGGAAAGATTGACTGG
>JAJOZX010003752.1:132500-187500 GCA_023014485.1 Bathynomus jamesi | reverse complement strand
ACTGGATGAACAGCTAGAAAACCCGGCAGCGGCAGGCCCAAAAGTGTTTCAACAGAAGAAAATAAGGCTGTCGTGGAGGAACTGATTCAATCCCAGGAGAATACACCAGGAACTCATCGCTCCCAGAGACAGATTGCGTACGACCTTGGGATTTCTCGCTCCTCTGTACAAGGGATTGTAAAACGTTTGAAATTGAAGGCCTACAAGAGAATTCGAGTTTCTCGGCGTGATCAGAATGTAAGACAGCGTAGAAAGACCCGCTGTAAATCCCTATATGAACGCTACTCAGCTGAAGACGTGCAAAAAGTTGTGTTTACAGACGAAAAGGATTTCACGTTGTAGGTGGCCAAAAACAGGCAAAATGACAGGGTTTATGGTTCAAGGAAAAAGGACATTCCTCCCTCCAGGCTTTATCATGAAACCTCACGATTCAGCAGAAAAGTAATGGTATCGGCAGGAATTTCATGGAAGGGGAAAACACGAATTCATTTTATTGCCACAAACGAAACTAAAGTTAACTCTGAGCGCTACATCAACCTGTTAGATAATGGGTTACTTCCTGATTGTCGTCAGCTGTATCCTGATGAGACCTACATTTTCCAGCAAGATGGGGCACCCGCCCATACAAGCCGAGCGACCCAAAATCATCTAGAGCAAGAGACCCCTAATTTCATCAAAAAGGATGAATGGCCGCCTCAGTCTCCCGACTGTAATCCGATGGACTATTCAGTATGGGATTCCTTCATGGTGAAGGTTTACGGCAGCCAGAAAGACAAATTCACCGAAGATGAACTTAAGGAGAAAATCAGTAGAGCATGGGAGGATATCACCTTAGATGAGGTTCGAAAGTGCATCTCCTCGTGGAAGAAGCGATTTAGGGCAGTTTACCAACAGGGAGGTGGTCACATTGACCATTTGTTTAAGTAAATTTTGTTAAGTTCAAATTCATTTTCTTCGGCATGCTATTTTTAGACATATGCTTTTAAAATGTTCTCTGTAACAAAACTATAGAAACTACATATTTGAAAATTCCAGCAATTATAGATTATAACCATCTGTTAATGTGTGCCAAAGCTCAATCGCATAAGTTTTGAATTGTTGCAGGTATTAAACTTTGAATTAAGTAAAGTTTTTTGTGGCCACCCGATATATATATATATATTTTTTTTATTATTATTTATTTTTTTTTAAACTAAAATTGTGTAAAAAATTTGTTGAAGTACAAAATATCTCTTAATTCTTCGGCAGCGACTCCTGAAAGTGGATTTTACCCTTTTATGGTTTTATGATTTTGGCACTGTACGACTCATCAGTCAGAAAACAGAAGAGTTTTTAGAGCGAAAGTTCAAAGTTAAAACTGCCTCTCAATTTTTGTTACGCGCCACACGCTCTCTCTCTCTCTCTCTATATATATATATATTATATAATATATATATATATTAGTGATGCTGCACCGATTAATTTACATCGGCATAATCGGCAGATATTTTTGCTTATCGGCATCGGCAAAATTTTGTCGATTATTTGCCAATTAATATTAAATATTCCAAATTTTATAAATAGATTTTCAATGATTATTTTAAGTTATAATGTCTTACGTTACTGACTTATTGTATTTTAATTTCAAATTTAACTTCGTGGAAGAAAAATGGGACTAATTTTGAGCATCTACCTCAGTTAGCTTCCAAGTACTTATCATCTCCTCCCTCTTGTGTTGAGAGTGAAAGATTATTCAGTTGTGGAGGGCAAGTGTACACTCCTAGGAGAAATAGGCTGAGTGCAACAACAGGTGAAGAGGTTATGTTCTTACACCATAATTTAAGAGTTTTGGATTTTAGATAGTAATTGAAAAAGTGGGTAAACGATATATATATATATAATATATATATATATATATAATGGAAATTAAAAGTTTACAATGTTTATCTTAATTTTGGATTTTAAATATTAATTGAACAATGGGGAAACAATATATATATATATATATATATATATATAATATATATTGGTTCCCCATTGTTCCCATTGTTCAAATATATATATAATTTTATATATATATACAGTAGCGGATCCAGAATTTTTTAGGTGGGGGAGTGGCTGATGATCTACTGTACATTATACTGATAACATTTGATTTTTTTATTAACAATATAACAAACATGCATACAAAACACCACCAATAGATATGACAAAAATCGTATTATATGTATACATTTTTTACAATTAGTACTTATAAGGGGAGTGGCTAGCCCCCCTAGCCCCCCCCACCCCTGTATCCGCTACTGATATATAATAGAGCCTATGTAAAGCTAGCTACCAAGCTCATTGAGTTTAATATTTTGTAATGAAAATATTCTGGAATATTTTTAAGTATCGTAATGAATATTGTAGTAAAACTTGTATTTCAAAAATACTAAAAAAATTGGTATATATATATATATATATATATATATATATATATTATATATATATATATATATATATATATATATTATATATAAATATATATATATATGTCGTAAAGAACGACGCTTGTATAGGAGATATTCCGCGCAAGACGAGAGAGAGAAAACGGAACAAATGAAAAAATGAAGTACCACCTTGGGGCATTGGTTTCTGCGAGTATGTAGAAGAATTACGGCGTTTGGAAGAGTGAAGTCCATGGTGTAATGGTATCGCGTCTGACCGGCAATCGGAAGATCCCGGGTTCGATTCCCAGGTGGTACTTCATTTTTTCATTTGTTCCGTTTTCTCTCTCTCGTCTTGCGCGGAATATCTCCTATACAAGCGTCGTTCTTTACGTTATTTATACTGCGTGTTCTTTGCAGTTGAATGTATATATATATGTGTGTGTGTGTGCTTTCTGAATTAATAAACACTCGTTTACTCTTGGACTTTGATAATTTTTGTTCCTTCTTTCTATGCATTCGAGGAGCAATATATGAAAATCAGAAAATAAAGTTCACCATGTGGGTGTCCACTGTCCACTCCAATGACTACCAGCCTTTGTAGTTTTTACTAAGCTAGGTGTACACTAGGAAAATACATTATAGGGCCTGTTTAAAACTATAACTGTATTTAAAAAAAATACAAAATTGTCGTCAGAAAAGTAAATTAAAAATAAAATTTAAATCCATAAGTTTACTCAGTAAGGCAAAAAGTGAAAGAAAATATACTTATGCTATTATTAATATAGAACAAATCTTTTCCCTAAATTTCATTTATTAGAAATCTGCATCTGCATCGGCATCGGCAAAAATTTGGCATCGGTGCATCACTATATATATATATATATATATATATATATATATATATATATATCGAATGAGCACTTAAAATATGCTCCTATCAGCCATGCTTGCTCATAGCTATATCCCTGCAGAGTTCATGAGGGTATATATCTTGCCCCTGGTCAAAAATAAGTACGGAGACATTCTGTCCAGCAATAATTACAGACCTATTGCTGTCGCTTCCTGCTTCTCGAAACTACTAGAAAAACTCTTGTTACTCCGATTAAATGATTTCCTATGGACATCTAATCAGTTTGGCTTTAAAAGGTCCCACTCAACTGACCTGTGTATCTATGTACTTAAAGAAACAATATCTAAATACATTGACAGTAATTCAACCATTTATAGCTGTTTCCTTGATATAAGTAAAGCATATGATAGGGTAAACCACAATATTTTATTTGCAAAACTAGAAGACAGGAAGGTTCCCATGTACATATTAAATTTATTGAAATTTTGGTATTCCCACCAATCTTTCACTGTTAGGTGGGGCAATGTACTATCCGAGTGTTTTGGCTCCTCTTGCGGGGTGAGACAAAGCTCCTTGCTCTCCCCTATGCTGTTTAATGTGTATATTGATGGATTAATTGCTTCACTTAATGAGGCAACAGTGGGATGTTGTATAGATAACACAAGGATAAATAACTTAGTTTATGCCGATGATATGGTCTTAATAAGTCCCTCTGTTAAAGGTCTGGATCGGCTACTAAATGTCTGCGAAGTGTATTCGCAGAAACATGATATTCTTTTTAATGTTACAAAAACTAAGGTTATGCAATTTCATCCTAAAAGCTGTAATCAGCCAGCTGATATAAGGTTTAAAGTGAATGGTGAAGTAATTGAGGAAGTACAAGAGTTTAAGTATTTGGGTCAAACTATTACCAGCTCCTTGAGTGATGACTCGGATATAAGAAAACAATCTCGAAGCCTGTGTGTTAAAGCGAATATGACCATAAGGAACTTTCGTTTCTGTACAAGTGAAGCTAAAGACACACTCTTTCGTACTTTCTGCAGTAATATATACGGTCAGCAACTGTGGGTGAATTATAAAAAAGGTTCTGGCAGAACCCTAAATTTGCTGTACAACAGGTCTTTTAGACTCTTACATAAATTACCCCCGAGATGCTCAGCTTCGCAAATGTTTGCTACCCGCAATGTCCCGAGCTTCCCGGAGGTAACAAGACGTGCTCAACACAGTCTAATGCAAAGAATTAAAAAAATCAACTAACCCGATCATCCAAGCTATCCATGAGTCCTACCATTTATCCTCTAAGCTATGGACTTCTTGGTACGAAAACGTCTGTCTGTAGCTCCACTTAACTTCGACAGTGCAGTATTATTTCTAATCAATTGTATGTATTTCTATCCTTAGTATATGAACTGTCATTGTATTAATAATATTTGTCATATGGACTATAGTCTGCCAATAAACCTTTTCATTTTCATTTTCATTTTCATTTTCATATATATAAACAAAAACAAAATGAAACTTTATTCAGAAAAGGAAAACAAGAGTTTTACAATATTTTTCAATATTTTTTCTATACAATTTAGACATTTGATATGTCATTAATATATTCACAGTATTCTAATCTGAAATATGCCGTTGGAAGCATGGAAACTTTTCAGGCAGAATTAATGAAATTCACTTTGTTTATTACATGACAGGAGTGAAAATGACAAGTAATAATAATAATAATAATAATAATAATAATAATAATAATAATAAGCAAAAAGTAAAAATTGACAAAAGTAGTGTCTGATTAATTTACACAATTTTTAGTAAAATTATCAATTCTATATTTAGTGGAAAATAAATAATGCTTATTAAATAAAGGGTAAATTGTGAAATTAAAAATGCTTAATGAAATTAGTATATTTGAGGTAGTTAATTATGCATCTGGCGGTCTGTAAATGCTTAAAATTGAATATTAGATATTACGAATAAACATTTTAATTGCAAGTGTTTCTAAACTATTGATTTTGCTTGGTTAACCTTGGTTTATGCAATCTACTGTGGACAGGATTCGAACCTGTGCGAGAAGAACCCACTGAATTTCAAGTCCATCTTCTTAACCACTTGGACACCACATACGCTTCTTATATGCTTGTCAGTTCTTCTATACATTTACTCTTGTAGATTAAATTTACAAATATACTTACATTTATATGGTAGTTTCATGGGTGTACGGGATAAGTAGTCTCTGCGGGGTCCAGGTGTTTGGACCCGACAAGAAAGATGTTGCTCAGAGCTTCAGACCGACATTTCCATAACCCAAAAATAAAATATTACTGAGCTAGCACATTAGCGTCTGCAAGAATTTTCCTAGTGTAGAGCTGAGCGAAAATGAAAGGGCCAAACCATAAAAAAATGATGCTATAGAAGCAAGGGGAGTGTGGACTGTGGAGTGTTAAAAATGTATACTTCCACGTTTTGGTAGTAGTATTTGTAGGAAGACAAAGGTGGATTGGTGCTACTGTAGTATGCGGTCTACCTACGATTGGTTAGGTTTAATCATGATATTTTCGTTAAAACTAACGAAAATATCATGACTAAACCTAACCAATCGTCAAGGGCGATTGACAATGGGATGTAAACAAACAATTAGTAAACAAGATAAGAAGCTATAATTAAAAGGTAGACCGCCGAATCGTAGGTAGACCGTATACTACAGTAGCACTGGTGGATTTTTATAAATAGGCCTATGTTAATTTGGGGTTACATAAACCATAGTATTGTTAGGTCATGTATTTATTATTATTTGTTGGGTATCATGCTAGGTAAACAATATTACTTACTGTTAACTCGTGTTAAGCTTAAGTCTACGATACAAAATTCAAATTAAAACAAAAATAAACACTTCTAATATCTAATTTAATGCAAAGCGAACAATAGCTTCAATGGATCTAATCATCTAATACTACCATTTGATATGAATACAGTTATCTAGGTTTACATACTACGACAGTACAGTTATTGTACTGAACATGGTGTTTCCTAAAATATAAGCAACAATTTAAACAAGCATTTATGAAGGAAAATATATTTCGTGCATAATCTAAACATTAAAGGAAGATGATTTAAGGTGATTGGAAAAGTAAAAGCGACAATGGAAGCTATGCGACAAAACTCTAAGTTTTTCATGAAGTATGAGAAAAATACAGTAATATAAATTATAATGATGCTATTATGTAAATTACTCTTCAGTATTATGGATTTAAAATCAGATGCATACGAGACAAGACAACTGTACAAGTGTATACAATCATCCAAGTGGTCAAATAAAATTAATTTGTAAAATAATTTTAGTTCACAGTTTTGCCTTCTAATCCTGGTTTCCTCCCTTTTGAATTTTTCTCTCATTGACATGATGTGATGGACCCGACAAAGTGAGGCAAAATGGACCCGATACGAAGGTTGACTGGGGTGGGGTGGGGGGGGGGGGGTGTTCCAGAACCCCCAGATCCCCCGCCTCCTACGCCCATGGGTAGCTTGTATGTAGTATATACTTATACGGTACCTTGTGTACCCTGGGATGTTAAAAAACATCTTATTATTGTCATTTAACCAGGTTTCAGTTAATATAATGCACGTGAATTTATGTTGTAATAATTTTAGGTTAGATGACAATTCGTCAAAATGGTTTGGGAGACTGCGAATGTTTAAGTTTAGCAAAGACACGTCGCCATTGTTGTATTTCCTGTTGAAAATGTTGTCCACTGAGATATGGTTACTGTTCATTACGTTTTCAGGTTCAGCAATTTCATTTACAGTATTAACTGTATTTAAAATTATTGATCATGATGTAAAAATTAGGGTAATACGGTACTGGAAGTAATAATAGGTATATATATATATATAATATATATATATATATATATATATATAACCTTTGGTTAGCTTCTGCCTGACTTGTTCATTCTGACAAAGGTCAAGCTTTTCACTCCACCTTAGACCTACAGTTTAACGTGGAGGCCGAACCACGCCCTACCAGCAGCCCAGCGTGATCATGGTGTATTAATAGCACATAAAATGAAATATATGGGAATAACAGGCAAAGTGGGAAAATGGATCTACAACTTCCTCAGAAAACGTCTACAGGTCGTCAAAATTCAAAGTATATCATCATCTGGATCAGAAGTACGCAGCTCAGTACCACAAGGTAAAGTAGTGGCCCCACTCCTGTTCATTATCATGCTAACAGACATAGACAGTGAAGTAAACAGCAACAGTATAGTAACATCCTTTGCAGACGATACAAAGATCAGCAGAAAAATCAGCGATGTAAATGAAGTGGAGGCCTTGCAGAAGGACACGAACAAAATATACAACTGGTCAGAAGAAAACAACATGAAATTTAACACAGAAATTTCAGCTCTTGAAAAATGGTAGAAATGAGGAACTTAGACTGCATATTATGCTCGAGATAGACAGGAAATTCAGAGAAGCAGAAAAGCGATTGATCTGGGGGTAATAATGACAGATGATGCGAAATTCGAAACACAAAATCAGATAGCGATAAATAAAGCAAAAAGTGTAGCTGGACAGGTACTACGAATGTTTAAAAGAAGGGACAGGACATTAATGATTCCCTGCTGAGAACACTGATTATACCAAAACTTGAATACTGCTCAGTCTTGACGTCCCCATATAAAAAGGAAGAAACAAATAGACTTGAAGAAACTCAGAGAAATTTCATTTCACAGCAAAGATTGATGGCTGCAAAGGGCTCAACTACTGGGAAAGACTACGTAAACTAAATCTGTACTCCCTGGAAAGAAGAAGAGAGAGGTACACCATAATCTACATTATGGAAAATGATCGAAAACCTGGTACCAAACCTCAAACTAAACCCAATTACCATTCAAACAACACAGGAAAATAGGAAAGGCAGAATGTGTAGTGTTCTCAAATTGAAGCCCCGCCAAGGGACCTCTTTAACACTGAAGGAAAATAGCTTGGTTGTCAGGGGGGGGGCCAAGTTTTTTTAACCAGCTTCCAAAGGACCTCAGAAACGTTATAGGGGTCAAAGTTGAAGTCTTCAACAGAAGATAAGATGCTTGGCTGAAGACGGTACCATATGAGCCGGGTGTACCTGGCTATGTACGGTGGAGAGCGCAAGAAAGTAACTCGCTCCTCCACCAAGCTAGGCCCAGAGGTGGGGCCACCAGCTTGACCTTCGTGCGAAGAGAGACCAACACACGGAACATCAACGAGGTTAACGAGGTGTGTATATATATATATATATATATATATATATATATATATATATATATATATATATATACCTTTCAACCTTTCAAATGTTCCGTGCGATGATTCCTCATTTTACTAAGGTCTAGCTTGTCGTCCCTCTGTATATTGTATATATATAAAACTAAAATGAATAATTTTTAGATTTTTTCATAAAGTCCTTGCATTTAATAAGCCGTGCAGATATATGAAACATAAAATTAATTTGGCTTATCCATGCCGACTGATTCATTCGCAGATATGAAGTCACATTTAATTTGGATTCCTGTAAACAACGTGACATTTCGGATTTAAGATACGCCATTTTATTGGATTTCAAAGCTCAAACAGACTCCTCATATATATATATATATATATATACTGTATATGTATACGTTTTGGAAATGTGTTTCTTTCTGACATACCTCGGTTAACCTTGGTTTTGATTCCGCCAGAATTGTTCATTCTGAAGAAGGTCAAGCTTGTCACTCCACCTTAGACCTACAGTTTAACGTGGAATCCAAATCACGCCTCACCAGCGGCCCAGCGTCTTAACCACTAGGCTACCCAGGGTACCCATTTATCTACCAACACTTTTTATTGTGTGGAAAGATGAACAGCTGGGTTTTGCTGCGGGCCGGCTGCCGTCACCGGGTCTCGATCCCGGGCCGATGAATTCTTAGTCAGCGACGCTAACCACTACACCACCGAGGCGCTTATATATATATAATAATAATAGTTAAAATCCCCAAATTTAAAAGATAAAAAATAAAAATCGTGGAGATTTTCTAGGAGGCTACCATCTTCACTCAGGTAGTGGAGGAAACTCCACCGCCCGAATGAAGACGGTAGCTTCCTCCGAAACGCTTCGCCTTTTTAGTATTTTTTATCTTTGGAAATCTGGAAATTTTAACTATGTTATTGTTTTTTACCTGTTTGTTGGGTTTTTAACACATACACACACGCACACACACACACACACACACATATATATATATATATATATATATATATATATATATATGAAAATTATTTCACGAAAGTAACACGTAAAAAATGTTTATGATGAAAATAACCACGAAGGAAAAAAGAAACAGAATGGTGCTCAAGCGCTTTCGTCTAATGACATCCTCAGGAACACTGAAATAAATAACAAGTTCAAGACTATATATAGGTCACAAAAAAAAATTTGTAGGAGGAACAGACAAATTTATAAGGAAAAGCTACCAGAGTTTTAGCACTTTGCCCCTCTTGTCTAAATCCATTCTGAACAAATTCAAAACAACAGGATCAGGCGAAAAAAAGGCTCTAGTTAATGTTGAAATTATTAAATTATTTGAAGTTGAATAATGGCAGACTCAAGAATACTTCCATTAATAATGTTGCTTGAGTGAAAGAAAATTGAAGAATTATTCCAATCAATACAGTGGGATAACTCTGACAAATGGACGAAAAGGGCACTGGACAGTGGACAACTGTCCCGTTCTAACGGAATATTGATCCTGTTTTACACGCGTGTGCAAAACCTTTCCCGTCTGTCCAATGTAAAAGGAATCACATTGTTTACAATCAATTTTATAGATTATTGGTAGGACTATATTGTACAGGGTGTCCCTAAAGTCTGGACACATAGGAAATATCACTAACTATAACTAACTATATGTTATTATTATTATTATTATTATTATTATCTTAAATTCATGCAACTGAGGCCTAAGGTAGGCCCACATCGAATCAGCAACCCTGAGGTAGGACCAAATAGGACCTCCAAGTCTATCATAACTTATGGACTTGGAGGTCCTATTTGGTCCTACCTCAGGGTTGCTGATTCGATGTGGGCCTACCTTAGGCCTCAGTTGCATGAATTTAAGATAATAATAATAATAATAATAATAATAATAACATATAGTTAGTTATAGTTAGTGATATTTCCTATGTGTCCAGACTTTAGGGACACCCTGTATTATGATATTTTCACAATATTGTCATATGAAAATACTACATTAATATTAAAAAATTTAAGCACATTAGCAATGCCTAAAAAGCCCGGGAAAAATGGAAGTACTAAAATATTCTTCGACAAAGTGCGAGGGTTATTATTCACACGATAGAAAGTTCGTTTTGCCTTGTTAAGACAAGATTCCATAAACGCAGGTGGGTAGCACAGATCACTTCCAATACTGTTGATTTTTTCCAATTCGGCATCGATGTATTCCGGACTGGCGATCCTAAGAGCGCGGAGAAACATTGAAGAAAATATGGCCTTCTTAATAGGGGTGTCATGTCCAGAGTAAAAGTGTACGTAGGACAAATTGTTTGTTTTTTCCGATAGATACTGAACTTAAAACCTGGGCTTTCTCTATGTACAGTTGTACACGCACGTCCAAAAACGGGATTGAGTTGTTTTGTTCCACTTCTAAAGTAAACTTAATGGAGGGAACTTGATTATTTAACTGAAGGGGGAAGTCATCCAGGTCACGCTTCATGGGCCAGATACACAAAATATCGTCGACGTACCGCAACCATTTTTCGTCCATTTGTCAGATTGTTTGATTGGAATAATTCTTCAATTTTCTTTCACGCAAGCAACATTGTTAATAGAAATATTCTTGAGTCTGCCATTATTCAACTTACAAATAATTTCAACATTAGCTAGGGCTTTTTTCGTTTGATCCTGTTGTTCTGAATTAGTTCAGAACGGATTTAGACAAAAGGGGCAAACTGCTAAAACTCTGGTAGCTTTTTCTTATAAATTTGTATGCTCCGACTACAATTTTTATTTTTCAATTTTTTTTTGTTGACCTATATATAGTCTCGAACTTGTTATTTATTTCAGTGTTCCTGAGGATGTCATTAGACGAAAGCGCTTCAGCACCATTCTGTGTTTCCTTTTTCCTTCGTGGTTATTTTCATTATATATATATATAAAATCTCTGAAAACAGTCCAAATTTTTGCATTTTATTTTTAACTCTTAATTTTGTGTTAATATTATCATCTGAATTTGTTTGTAACCTATTTGATATCTGAATCATGTCTTTTCGGATGTAAACAAACAAATTTAAGTAGAAACAAACAGCAATTATTTGTCATTTTTTTTCCTTAAACATTTAAAAAAACTACAATTCCTTCCATTTCCTGTTTAAAAAAAAATTACCCACAATGTTTCAACCATTTTATGCAACAAGAAGGGTGGGGGTTAGCCCCTCAAGTTGCATAAAGGGGAGTGAGGGCGATTTGGGGAGGAGAGGTAGAATGACCTCGGGGTGGGGGGTAATGGGGGAGGGGGAGGGGTAATGGGGAAGGGTGGGTAATTGGGGAGAGGGGTGGGGGTAGGGGGGAGGGAGGGGGTTGTGGGAGGGTTATGCAACAAGGGGGTGGGGTTAGCCCCCAAGTTGGATAAAGGGGGGTGAGGATTTTTGGGGGGGGAGAGGGAGAATGACCTCCCCTCAAAGGGGTAACCCTAACGTGCCCCGTAGGCGAGTTTGCGAAGCACAAGCCCCTCCGTAGGGCAGGGAGCCGAAGGTTCTGCTTGTTTATTAAAATTAAAGAAGTTATAATTTCAATTTTTTAAACGTAATAAATTTGAAAATCTAAGTTTTTTTTACAATTGGCAAAACTTGGTCTTAATTTTGGAGTAAAACCATTTTATTTCATAATTTACTATTTCAAAGTTTCGTTAAAATAATATAGGCCTACCTCTTAATTTTTTTTCATAATAAAATAATACTTTCCAATGTTATATAATCTTCTACCTCGCTTTCAGAAACATTAATTATTTAAATTATGATAATATTGGCCATTTTTTTTTTTTTTTTTTAATCCATAATCGCTTAACTTAACTTTTCTGAAAGAATATTCGTACGTTCACCAAATCGACAAAATCGATAAATTTTTGTTATTTTGTTATCGACAAAATAACCAAAAGTAAATTGGAATATAGGAATTCTCTATAATTATTTTTATTTTATATATAAGCTAAAAAAAAAAGTTCTTTAATCCCTAAAAATTATTTACATAAAAATATTTAAGTATTAGCTAAATAAATTGAGTCATTTTACTGGATATTGGTTTCCGATTAAATGGATTAATTTCGACCTTTAATGTATGGTTCTAATATTGGCAAAAACCTAAAAACTTCTCCTTTAATCGTTCCATATGGATTAAAAATTAAGAGAGTAAAATAAATTATAGGCCTACTTAGATTTCTTAAGTTTACTTATATTTCTGTATAATAGCTAAGAAAGTATTGATAATATTACAAATATTAGTAATAATAATATTAATAATAATAATATTAGGACCTTTTCATCGATAGGACATACCATCGCCATTCAAAAATCTCACTTAACCTAATTTAATCTAATCTAACTAAGCCTAACGTTACTTATGCTAATCTAACCTTACGTAACCTTACTTAACCTAACACAGTAACTTGTTGGTTTTATGAAATGTTGATCGGATGTTGTCAGTCCGAAGAACACTTACAGAAGCACTTTCATTATTAAATGTTGGTTCACATGATGTACGGTGATGAAGTTGCACCAAAAAATGCTAATTTACCTATTGTCGTTTTACATCTATGTATTTGTGTAAGTGTATGGATGACGAAAACAGCTGCAATTAACCGACTGGTCTCATACATTGCAGCCCAGCAATAGTCTTATTTTCTGACTATAGGTAACCAGGAAAAAATATATTTAAAACGGGTGCTCATTTTGTTCCTGCAGGAGCCAAAAGTAAAGAGGCCAGAAATATCATGACTGTTCTTAATCTGCAGTCCACGGTTAAGTATGGTACCATACTTGGGTTGGGGGCTACCATTTGGACGAGTGTATAGACAATCGCAGCTAGTCTGTGACTCATCAGTAATGACGGTTCTTTACCTGTCTTCAGCAGTAAGAATCCTTATATTTTTTGGATCAATGCATTAAAAAAAAAACCATTCCGAAGAATGGGAACGTCAAAATACAATAGCACCGAGCCAAGAAATATAATGATCTTCCTGCTGAAGACTGGTAAAAGGTAAATTGACCCTGAAATGCATAAAACTTTCTGTAAAGCATGGGGGCTCCGTAATAGTATGGATTGTTTCAGTGGCTATGGCACTGTAAAAGTCAACGGTACCATGGATAAAGAACAGTGCAATTCCATATTAATTCATCATGACATACCAAGTAAGTAGTTAATACGTATGAGTCAAAGCTTCATTTTCCAACAAGTTAATGACCCAAAACACAAGTTCAAACTTTGCATGAATTATCTAAAACATAAATAAGATCAGAACGTGCTGACCATTTTGGAATAACCTCCACACTCACCTGATCTGAATCCAATTATGTATCCAAGGACATTGTTAACATCTGATTAAAAAAGGACAATCCTGACAACCTTACTAATCTTTAGAAAGTGATACAACAAAATTAAAATAGCATCACCCAAAATACCATAAATAAATTGATTGACTCAATGCCTCGAGGAGTAGCTGTAGTATGGGTGTAAAAGGAAGATAGAAAATATGAGATTATGGTCATCATTCATAGTCCAGTTTAATTTATTTTTAATATTATTCATTTTCCTTTGTTATTAAACTATGAATTAATGTTATGTTTGTAAGCTATTACGAAATATAGAAATGAATTCATAATTTTGGCAACCACTAAATATATATACAGGCTGTTATCAAATTATGTTTCATAAATTAGTATATATATTCAGGACGTCAAAGTGGACAAAAAAGTTCCTATGAACATAAATCCACAATCGCTTCGTTTCCGAGATACATTGCTGTTTTGTCGAGAACGATCCAATTAAAATGAAAGTCATTAAAGTTTATCAAAGTTTATTTACAGCAAACAAATTTGACCTTATTTACTTCCACAACTATTCGCCTTGTACATGTACGCAGAACTTGTTGGACAGCTAGAAGAATCTGTTTTTCTACAGGGTGTTCGAAAAGTCCCGTCACCCCCTACAAAATGTACATACTGTATTGTAATACCAATTTTATTTTTGTGTGATTAAGTGTATTTTTATGTGGTAGGTGTAATTTAAGAAACAAGTCACTAGCAACAATTACTTTAATTACAGTAAATACAGTTACTAAACGAACAAAACGGAAAAACGGTCAAAAACCGTTCACAGGCTTCATATCGTTTCTGCATGTCTGTATCGCTTAATTCATTAACAAATGACGGGCGGTATGGTTTCATGCCGAGATCTTTTTGTCATGTGATCTCTCATTGTGGACAAGTGTTGAAATCATTCTAGATATCATGTATCGTTTTGCTAGTATGTGACCTTTCATGAGCCCATGTGCTCATCACTATCCTTTCCTCCAGAGTGTAAGTGGACTGGTCTGCCATTGTTCACACAACTCTAATACCTGGGAAAGAAAAAATATCAATGAATCACGTATAAATTCAATTAATCACAAAAAATAAAATTGGTATTACAATATGTACATTTTGTACAGGGGTGACGGAACTTTTCGAACACCCTGTACATCTACGTTTTGTCGAGTTCGTGAACGTCCAGCATTCAAATGTCTTAGTCGAAACATGCCTTGCTCATGTAGTCGACGGTCAACTGAAAGAAATGTAGGCCTCGAGGGTAATCGCCTATTAGGATACCTTTCAGCATACCGGCGTTGGGCAGCAGCTGCGTTACCTAGCATCTCTCCTAACACGAGATGCATATCATCAAGTTCTTCAAAAGAATACTGCTCCATAACACTCTGTAACATTACATGAGAGTGACACATGAAATGAAGGAAATAATTTTGGTTCCTAAAATGACAACTAATAAAATAATATGAAAACAAAAGAAAAATATCTATCTAAATAACCAGACAAGTACGACTTTGATAAACTTTAATGACTTTCATTTTAATTGGATCGTCCTCGACAGAAAAGCAATGTATCTCGAAAACGAAGCGATTGCGGATTTATGTTCATAGGAACTTTTTTGTTCACTTTAACGTCTTGAATATGTATACTAATTTATGAAACATAATTTGATAACACCCTGTATACAAGGCTGTTATCAAAGCAATGAGTTTCACTGTCATTCACAGATTTTATATACCAAAGCACACAATTAAGAGGAATAAAGAGCGCTGTGATTGGCTGATACTAGTCAATCATTGTTGGATTTGCTTTCGTAAATTAAATTAGTCAGTATTTATTCGGGAAATGCCTAAAATCATGATAAAATGAGTCACTGACATTCAATTCCGATCGGTTTAATCTCATGACCTAAACTGTTCCATTTGGACTTGAGCGTTCGGTTTTAAAGTAATTTAAATTTTAATTTAAAACTATTTAACTTGATTCTTTTCAATGTAATTTACATAAATGCGAATACTTAAATTACATTTAGATTTTGTGGAAGAAACTTTTGAACTAAATATAATTTTAACCTTTGCATGATTACGTTCAAGTTTCAATGAAGAATAATTGGTTAAAGCTGACAAGACCTTTGCTTGTTTTCGTCTTTCGAGTGTTTCAAGGAAATAAGGTTGAAATTTTAAATTTTATTGATACGGTAAATGCATAAAATCCAAATTGAGTTTTCGATCGAGAATTTCAGCGTAAGACGCGACCAAAGGGATCATCTTTAAATTTTCTTCTTCAATAAGTATGTATAAAGATTGAGAACTTAGTTTGCTTGTTTATCTATCTATCTATCTATCTATCTATCTATCTATCTATCTAAAGAGAGACAGAGTCTGTGAGAGAGAGAGAGAGAGAGAGAGAGAGAGAGAGAGAGAGAGAGAGAAATAAACCTGAAAATTAATAAAACGGAAAATCTGCAATATTATCTCCATTATTTGTCAACGTTTTTTCAACTTCTTATGTACCTTGAAATATATATATATATATATATATACCTTATAGCGTATAGTTGCAATAAAAGTCTTAGACAGGCTTCTTATTTCTCAGGAATGTCCGCGTTTATGAGTTCGGTAAATAAAGCTGGAAGACTGTTAGTGTTCGGTTCTCTTTCGTTTTTAACTTATTTTATTTAACTGCGCCTCTGTTAGTCTCTTTTTTACGTCCTAAAATGGCTAATTTTTGTTTACTTTTGTTTCTATTTTTTTATTTCTTTGTTTTTCAACATTTAGTTTTGTCGTTTCAAACTTGTACGCTTTTATTTGGCAACATTATTATCTTATCTTTTGTCTCGTCCGATATTACAGTGCCATTGTACGCTTGGTCTTCTCAGGTGTTGTACATTAATGAAGGAATTGCCACAATATATATATATATATATACAATCTTAATAGTAAAGTAAAAAGTTAACGATTTTCGATTTTGTCTGACAGTTACGCCGCGCCAAATAGGCTTATGAAAAAGTTGTAATAAAGGTTTTTGAAAAGGCTGTTCGTTCTGGAGCGGCTGAAGAGCAGTTTTGCAATTTGCTTCTTTGGATTACATCAATAGAATGTAATCTTCGTGTTATTGAGAATCAAGAAAGGTGAAAGGAGCGTAAACTACATTGAGAAATAAATAATACAAAAATTTTAGTATGGAAAATGTAACAAATTTTAAATTTTATTTATTCCAAGAATTTGGTCTTTAAGTTTTTGGCTTTACTGGGCTCTCTTATTCATTAAAAGGTATCGCGTATCATTATATATATATTTTTTTTTTAAGTTCGGGAAGAACCGATTCGCCTCTATTTAAACGGGCATATCTCGGCGGAAAAACAAAGAAAAAGTGAGAGGAAAGACAGAGGAAAAAGAAAGGGTGGAGGGGACAGTCGAAGTGGAAAAAGACCAAGGATGACAAGGACTGCAGGGTCAAGCCCCATCATCCTTGGGTGCTAGGGCCGGGAGGGCGCACGTGAAACCTCCAGGGACAAGCACATACAAACGAGCACAAAGAGCACTCAAGAACAAGAACTTAGAACCCCCTTGCGGGGATATATAATATATATATACAGGGTATTTCATAACATGTGGGACGCACTTTCAGGATGGATTGAGGACCCGAAAACAATGAAAAAAAGTTTGTATAAACATATGCCCGAAATCGCGCCTGAACACGCCTCGTCATAGACTGCCTGACGCGTTCAAACATTCCAGGTATTGCTTGGATTTTCTGGCATCCTTGTTCTACACGATGGCGAAGCATTTCAACGTTGCCAATGGTCTGTCACATAAACGATGGATTTCAGATGACTCCACAGGTAAAAATCGAGTGGATTCAGGTCCGGGTTGCGAGCAGGCCACGCAATGGGTCCTCCACGGCCTATGCACGGCCTATGCACAGCCTATCATCCAAATAGTCTCTGGCTACTCGACTAAAATGAGTTGAAGCGCCGTCATGCATAAACCACATACGACGTCGGACACCAAGAGGAACTTCATCTCGTAAATCGCTTAAATCATTCCCTGAAAAATCGGAATAGAATTCTCCTGTTAATCTTCCAAGCAAAATAAAAGGACCGATTAAGATGTCGGCAATAAGTCCTGCCCATACATTGATACTAAATTGTTGTTTGTGCCTTGACTGGATGATGGCATGCGGATTTTCTTCGGCCCAGTGATGAGTGTTGTGAAAATTGATTACGCCTTTTCTTGTGAAGACAGCCTCATCAGAAAACAACACGGAGGATAGAAAAAGAGGATTGCGAGCACACTGTTGAAGGAACTAAGTACACAAAACCTCTCGTGGTGGGAAATCAGCTTCAGTAAGGCCTTGTACTTTCTGAATGTGATATGGGCAAAGCTGTTGTTCCCGTAAAATTCTTCACACAGTTGTGTCTCTTACACCCTCTGCTGCTGCTATCCTTCGGGTGCTGACACCAGGATGTTCCTCCACGCGATTCAGGACCCGCTCTTCCAACTCAACAGTTCTGGCGCTGATTGGTCTACCACCATCTGAAACTCGCTTGTTGAATGATCTTGTATCACCAAGACGCTCGTCTATTCTCTGAAAGGTCTTCTTATCTGGCAGACGGCGATTCGGAAACCTTTCCGCATACAGACGTCTTGCTGCGGCCGCATTACACCCGGCAAGTCCATACATGAGATGCATGGTCTGCCATTTCTCTGTTTGAATAAGCCTCCATTCTCACTTCAAATGCACACTATTACTGAATAGCACAAAAACTTTTAAGGTTTTTTTTCTTTCACTGGACTGCACTTATTCACAGTAAGAAGTTACGAATACGAACAGTGAAACACCGCGATGCACCTCTGACTGACTAATGGCTCTACACTCAACGATATTGAAACATGTCATAGAGTGTACGAAACATTACAATCGGCAAGGCCATACATGAAGTAAATCTCGTACACACTCACAAACATTGTCGGCAAGCAGTGTTTGTAAACAGTTTGCGGAAAGAATTGCTGGAACACAAAACGGGCTGTAACTCGGAAACAAAGCGATTTCGGGCATATGTTTATATGAACATTTTTCATTGTTTTCAGGTCCTGAATCCATCCTGAAATTGCGTCCCACATGTTATGAAACACCTTGTGTATATATGAGAAGTAATAATAGGTAAAGTATTTTATGTATAAAGTACTTAATAGTTTATAAGATACAAAGAACTAATACAGTATTCAACAAATAATGCAACACATACATTATATTATAAAATTCATACGTAGATTTTTCAGTATTTATTTATTGAAAGATTTTTCACTTTACCTTTAAATGCAGTTACGTTAAAAATGTTTTTAATATCAACGTTTAAATCGTTCTATATTTTCAGTCTAACAAAAATAGATGTTTTGTTTTGTTTTTTTCTGTTTAAGGTGCTTTCAACCCCGCTGGATTATTGACACCATTTTTTTTTTTTTTGTAGAGAAAAGTGGTGAAAGAAGTAGTAGAGGAAAAGTATCATCTGTAGATGATTTTTGGGATGAAGCTAATATTCAGTGAGGCGAGCCTAAAACTTGCTTACAGTGCTCAAGCCAAGCGAATGTGATTAGGACTATATTCTCAGGTCTGGAAGAAATTCTGTAAATACAATAGCTATTTAGATAATTTAGACCAGTGATCTGCAACCTTTTAACAATAGCGGGCCAGATTAACACGACTTGGACATACAATATGACGGGCCGGAGTGCATGAGTCATGCAGTGGCAGCGCTAGGCCCGGGCTCAGAAAATGTTGAATTTGTTAAAAAACTTTTAGAGATTTAATAGAAATTGAAGCTAACCCATGAGACTATATCGAAAACTATTTCTTTTTGTCTGAACTTAAAACGAAACTGTTTTAAATATAGTTTCCAAACTTTTTATAGTTATCGCACATGAACAATTTTGAATGCGAAGTGGTTCATTAGTTTCGTTTCTTTTGTTTCAGGCCATCTAAACAACTTTCATTCAAATTGGTAATCGATCAAGGGCTGAAAATCTAAATATGGACGAAGTGATCTAAAACTTTGCGGCCGTGCATAAAAACCGCAAAATAATTGTTAATTAGAACATTACTTGACATTTTTTTAAGTTTTTTGTATTTTTGAAATTTTGAGACTCTTAACTTTTTATCAATGACGCTTCCTATTTCACTATTAAAAGCCTTTGTAACATTATGCAAATACTACTTCTATGTTCCTTTTGATCATTGGAAGGTATGCCCGATCAAAATTTTCTTTGCCTAAACTCTGCCCGGGCTGATAGAAAATTCTGGCGCCGCCACTGAGTGAATGAGATACTGATTTTCAGGCAGAGAGGTTTGTATGGAAAAAAATCTAATACACATTTATGTTATTTTTCTTTTATTTTATGGGCACATAAGGGTAAGTGACACTTCACAAAAATACTACATAGACTTAGATACAGGACTAAACAATTTAGACTGTGATGTTCGCTAGTCAATGTGCACGAGCATTGAGGTTGGAACTTGTTCGTGTGTTAACGTCAACATTCATGTTAGTCACAAATACCCTTATACCCTGATGCAAATGATCATCAACCACTCTTGACCTGAACTTAGTCTTCATCATTTTCATCTCTGAGGTCTGTTCGCAGATCCAAATGCTCCCTAAAATTGTTATTATATGATAATAAAAACCCACTCTAATAGACAGAGTTTATTTCCACAACAGTTTCGATGCCCACTGGCATCCTCTTCGGGTGGATACAGAAAAACGATTCCTTTTTCTGTATCCACCCGAAGAGGATGCCAGTGGGCATCGAAACTGTTATGGAAATAAACTCTGTCTATTAGAGTGGGTTTTTATTATCATATTTTGACCTTCACGTAGAAAAAAGTGAAGATTTTTGCATTTATTGTTATCATACTTGAAGCAAAGCTCTTCATTTGCGAATATTTTGTGACTGGGCTGGATAAAAGATTTTTTGGGGCCGTATGTTGCCAACCCCTGATTTAGGCAGTCAAACGACTGTGAACAGCGACAACCATGCCATCTGTTACTTTTAAAATAGCCATTTCAGTCGATTTTTTTCTTGTAAAAGCCATATTGATGAAGGAATAGTAAACTACGTGATTCAGAATGGTGATTTGTTCTTCTTTTCTATTCAATGTTTAATGTTTTCTTCAATGTTCAATTGTTTCTTCAATGTTTTGTTCAAATTTGTGAAGAGACAGCTCGTAAAATCTCTCTTCTTATATTATATTATTTATACTAAACCCGTTGACTTTTTGAAAAAAGTTCTCCTACAAAATAAAATTTCTATAAAGCATACAATCTTACTAATTGGTAAGAATTTTTTTTTTCTTTTTTGGGAGACCGTAACAAAATTTTAAAAATAAAACCCCCAAACAATTACTAATTAGTAATTTTTTTATACTTTTAAAAAAAGAAATTTGTTTCTAGCCAATTATTTTTCCGAAAATTACCTTTGATCGTAGATTAAAAATCATAATACACGTAAAATATTTAATTAATAATGTCAATAATGGAAAAATCGCAGACATAAATTTTGATTTTAAATAATATCAAAATTTCACAATTACTTAAAACAACATTTATTTAAAATTACGTAAACAACATGGATGAGTTAATGAAATATGAAAAGGTGGTAAAGGACGCTCGAGCCAGCGTCTAGTGTTTACAGTCATCGATCTAACAATCACGCCATCCAGAACCCCGAAATGGTTCGTTCAAGCGAGGCCAATAATTACGCTCTTCGCCCATACGCCATTGAACTCCCTCATCTTTATAGAGGATATTAGTGCGGTTATTGCACTTCAAATCACTTACATAAGAGTTAATGGAGGCGAAGCTGAACCAAAACTAATTTTCGGTGTGCCTCAAACAAAGATAATGTTTAATAATGTTTAATTTTGAGGTTAAATTAAACATATAAACGTTTGTTCTCTTTTTGAATCTAATCACAATATCAAGGCTGAAGTAAATAACTTTATTAATACTGACTGAAAATCATCCTAGGTAAAATTTGGTATTCTAACTTTTAGTCTCTCTCTCTCTCTCTCTCTCTCTCTCTCTCTCTCTCTCTCTCTCTCTCTCTATATATATATATATATATATATATATATATATATATATATGGATTTTTAAAAAAAAGCCGGTACCTCGTTTATACGGAGATGCGCACATGCGTGTATGTATGTGTATGTATAACTGCCTTTCATGCCCAGAGGTTTTTCTTTCACACTTTCGGTGCCCATTTGTTGTCCTTCAGGGTATCAACCTACTGAATATGATTCTCCTATCCATTTTCCCCATATAGGCCATGTTAGGTTAAAATTAGATTAGGTTAAGTTCGGTTAGGTTAGGTTAAGTTAAGAAATATTAGCCGTTCTCATTCGATGCTTTTACGGCGCAACGCGAATGAGATTAATATTGGTTTTCAAATCAGGGAATTGTTTCCTCAAATATTGATTTTTCGCCTTGCGAATTTTCGTTTACGGGCGCCGCCATTAGTTGTAATAGGAATGACATCGAATGGTGTCATCGTCCATCCATCACTTTATAGGCATCACACTAAAATTTAAAAAAAAAAGTGATAAGGAAGAATGTGTCTTCATCATCTACGTATTATGATTCACACTGAGGGTGAAACATTTAAAAAAAAAAAAAAGATTCAGTACCAGACGATGAAATAAAAAAAAAAACAATTTTGCCTCAGTTTCGTAAATAATTTTAATTTGTCTGATCAATAAACTTTTTAATTCTGAAGGTTATTAACCATTGTCTGTATATATATATATATATATATATATATATATAAGTGAATTAGTATTCAAGGATACGTTTCTATCTTCCCATTTAGTAATTAGTGAGTCAAACAAATAACTATTCTTGCCTGTGGGAAAGTGTTTGTTTCTGTTTAAAATTCTCTCGTTCTCTCTCACTGGAACAGGAAATTTGGGATAGACTTATCTGAAGCTCATATATATATATATATATATATATATATATATATATACACACACCACACACACACACGCCTGTTACCGTTCAAATATTTTGAACAGCCTGTCAGTTTTTCGTTCATGTTTCGCATTTCATGGTAAGGCGCGTCATGGCGTCATATCCTGTATCAGATCGATCTATGGACGTGTATTATATCTAGAATACTTAATATGTTAATATGCTAAGGTTGATTTTTGCTTATCTTTCGGGGTAAATATAAAAATGGCTCCGCATTTGTGAACAGATTTTTCGATGTTTTGAAGGTGATAGCTCTTTCTAAATCATTTTTTGACTGATTTCTTCGAAAATAACCTCAGTTTTGCTCTATCGCGTCAGAATTTTTGACAAATTCAAAAAAACAAAAACAATTTTCTCCGATTCTAATATAACGCTTTAACTTACATTTTAGAATGAATGTATACATAAATATATGTAAACAGTCATTTTACTTACCAAATTAAATTATGCTGAAGTAGAACAAGGAGGTAGTGAATAGTACAATTCATCACATTTATGTAAATTTTTTAGGTGTACACAGGATTGAATTTGCGTTTTGTTGACTTTCTTGTGGAACTCGCTTCGCCGGAAGTATCTTTTCAGCATCCAACAATAGTCCGCCATCATATTTACATTCCATCTTCCTTGGTACCTCTTCTCCACTTCTTTGATATCCTGGTGAAATCTTTCTCCTGTTCTTCGCTTACGCTTCCTAGATTTTAGGGAAGAACGTTCAAATGAGAGTGTAAAAAGAGCAACTTCATGCTCATATTACAGCCCACATTTTTAAAGTTCTCCAGCATAGTCTCTTTTCCCAGTGTTGACTTCTTGTTCGACTCTCCCACTCACACAAAAAATACAGCATTTTTGTGTAGCCAGACTGTTGACCAAGCAATAAACCAAGAACTTTTAAATCTCCACACACAAACCAACCATGATCTTTGTACCAAACTTTCTCCGAGAGAAGTTGAAAGTTTTCATACGTTTCTCTCAAGTACACTGAATGGGACACAGGAATCAATGCATACACGTTTCCATTATGAAGCAAAACTCCTTTGAGGCTTCTCTTTGAAGAGTCGATAAACAACCTCCATTCGATTGCTCGGTGGACAATTCCAAAGTAGTTCATTAGTGCACAAATGTTATTACTATATACCATTGAGCCCTCTTCAGAGAAATAGGGAACTAATTCTTGTTCACGATGCCTGTACCATGAAAAAACTGTACTTGTAAAAAGCAGATTCTTGGCTTTTAGTCTAGTTTAGTTGGCTTTTGCAATAAACCACACGTGATAGCCAAAAGCGGTTTTCATTTTCGAAATCAGCGTCAAAAATGGGTTAAAAAACATCAACACGTTTGGAAACATCAAAACCCGTATGCAGAGCGGTTGAACTTTGTTGAATAGTGATTATAAAATAATCACTGTTCAACAAAACTTTTCTCCTTTTGATAAATGTGAGTGATTCTTATGTTCTGTTTTACGTTGATTACGAAAATGGAAACAGATTTTTTTCTATCACCCACAGTGTTTGAGGGATTTGCAGTTCAAAACTCTTTGAGAGCGAAATAGGATTCCTCAGTTTGCATCATAATACGAGATTTATTGTTAGTCATTTATTTTATATAAAATCTTTATATTATGCATATTATTATTTATATTTACATGTTGATGTATAATATGCATATACTTATTTAAGTGTACAAAGTAGGAGATCAAGACAAAATCTAGGCTCCTCATGTATGTTGTGTTTCTTGTGCAAGATCTCTGAGAGGGTGGTTAAAAGGTACTCATTCTTCAATGCCTTTTGTGGTCCCAATGGTATGGAGAGACAAAGACACCACTCGAGTGATTGCTACTTCTGTTTAACGAAGATAAGTAAACATTCCTCAAAATCTAAACATGCGATTCAATATCCTACACTAATTTACTGTCAGCCATGCGACCTCTTTTACATTGTGATGATTTTCCAGTACCAAAACCACCAAAGACATGGACTTTAGATGATAATGAACCTGATGATGAATCTCGTAATGAACCTTTGGACAGACAAGATAACATGGATACACAATTTCAACCACCTTCATCAGCTGAACCTCACTTAATTTCTCAGTCAGAATTAAATGATCTTGCCATAGAGTTGAATCTATCTAAAAATCAGGCTGAGCTCTTAGGTTCTAGATTAAAAGGCTGGAATCTCTTACAAAAGGCTGTAAAAATATTATCATTTCGTAAGGTCAGACACACTTCACATTGTTTTTCGCTATGGAAAGTGAGTTAGTGTATTGTAATGATGTGATTAATTAATTTGTTGGGGTTGTTTAACCTCCTTCGCAACATCTAAGGTCATATAACGGAGGGGACCTACAGCTTTACGTGGCATCCGAACCACGGGTCGCTACATAATCTGGGCGCGGAGGACGATCTCCCATCCAACTCCTATCCAGACCCAATGTTGCTTAATTTCGCTGATCCCCGGGAAGCGGTGTTACGACATTGGCCACGACGTAGTCCGTAATGATGTGAACGCTCTCATGGAGGCACTTGTTCGAGAACACAATTCTAAAGAATGGACGCTTTTTGTCGATTCATCAAAGTTGAGTTTGAAAGCTGTACTATTGCACAACCGTAATGTCTATCCTTCGGTTCCGATTGCACATAAAGTTCATATGAAGGAATCACATGGCAATATGCAGTTACTTTGAAACATATTGACTATGATAAACACTCCTGGCGTATCTGTGGTGATCCGAAAATGATTGCCCTTCTCCTCGGCTTACAGTTAGGATACACAAAGTTCTCTTGTTTCTTCTGCGCGTGGAACAGCCGAGCTAAGGGGAGTCATTATACACAGAAAGAGTGGCCACTTCGACAAAATTTGGTTTCAGGACAGAAAAATGTTGCCCATCAATCCCTAATAGATCCAGTAAAAGTTTTCTTACCACCTCTCCATATCAAACTTGGTTTGATGAGCAATTTTGTAAAAGCCATGAATAAAGACGGACCTGGATGTCTATATCTAAAATAGAAATTCCCTAGAATCAGCGAAGCGAAAATCAAAGAAGGCAATTTTGTGGGCCCACATATCAGAGAAGTGATGAAAGATACTGCATTTGATGTCTTTCAATGAGGTTGAAAGAAGAGCATGGAAAGCTTTTAATTAAAGAAGTAACTACGAATTTCCTTGGCAGCGTCAAATCAGAAAATTATGTTTCCCTGGTGGAGCAAATGTTTAGTGCTTACCAAGCCATGCGGTGTAACATGTCTTCGAAAATGCATTTCCTGCACTCACACCGGACTTCTTCCCATCAAACGTGGGTGCTGTCAGCGATGAGCATGGTGAAAGATTTCATAAGGATATATCAACCATGGAAAAGTGGTACCAAGGAAGATATAGCCCTAGTATGTTGGTCGACTACTGTTGGACACTTATAAGAGAAGCCCCTAGTACTATTATAAGGGAAAATCAGCTGCAAAAACATTTTAGATAAGGTACTCTAGTACTGGCAGAATGTGTATTGTTCCCAAATTAAAGGACCGACAAGGGACCTCCTCAACACTGAAGGAAAATAGCTTGGTTGTCAAGGGTCAAGACTTTTTAACCAGCTTCCAAAAGACCTCAGAAACGTTACAGGGGTCAAAGTTGAAGTCTTCAAGCTTGGCTCAGGACGGTACCAGATGAGCCGGGTGTACCTGGCTATGTACGGTGGACAGCGCAAGAAAGCAACTCGCTACTCCACCAAGCCAGACCTAGAGGCGGGGCCACCAGCTTGACCTTCGTGTGAAGAGAGACCAACGCACGAAACAGCAACGAGGTTAACGAGGTTACTCTTCTTTTTTGTACGATTAAATATACCAAAAAAGTAAAAAAATATGTCAATTTTCATTTCATTTCCTTCGAAATTGGTGGGTGAGAGAAAACTCTGTTTTCAAATTTGTAATCAGAGTAAAAAAGTACATTGAAATCACATAAATTCATTTGAAGGAGGAAAAAAGTTCTATTTTGTTGTTCACTGTAATCAATGCACGAAAGTTGAGTACACTTAAATGTACCAAAAATTGCAGGTATTAAAAATGAGTAAGAATTTACTAGATTTGATGAAGAAATTTGTTCAAATATCAACTGAATAAGCTTTTTTTCATAGACTTTAATTAAGAAATCTGCATAAGTTTCAATTACATTTGCTCAGGAATCTCATGAGATTCATGAGCAAATGTATTTAAAACTTAGGAAGAAATTTTATTGAGCTGATATTTGATAAACTTCATCAAATCTCGGCTACTTCGTAGCCAATGTCGTAACACCACTTGCCGTTCATCAGCGAAGTTAAGCGACATTGGGACTGGGTAGTAGTTGGATGGGAGACCGTCCTCCACGTCCGGATTATGTAGCGACCCGTGGTTCGGATCCCACGTAAAGCTGTAGGTCCCCTCCGTCATATGACCTTAGATGTTGCGAAGGAGGTTAAACAAACCCAATCATTATTATCATCAAATCTTACTCAATCTTAATACCTATTTTTGGGGGTGAAGTTCGTTTTATTAACGCTTCTATGAACAAATAATTTCTCCATTACCCTGTTTAAGTGGACATTAAAAACATACCACAAACATACTAAGAACTGCAGTGATTCTGTTGTGTAAGTGTATTACAGCAAACATTACATTCAGCGGATGACTTGCTCTCTCGAACCAAAACTAGCAAATTGTAGTACTATGTTGATATATTAACCCCTTAACGCCGACTGTTGCTTTATGGCAATATGAGCTTGACAATCGATTTTGAGCCTTACGATCTGAATTTTGAGCCTCACGATCTGAATATTGGAGGTTATTTTGGCTTGAACAGGAAAAAGAAATTAAATAAAAATTTCATGGTTCAGGCATGAAAGGGTTAAACCATCCAAGCTATAAACTCACCTGAAAAATTTTCAAAGAAAACCGCGAATTATTATACAGGGTGATTCACTAGCTGGTAGCCCCAGAGTATTGCTAATACGATACTCTTGGGCTACCAGCGAGTGAATCACCCTATATAATAAAACATAATACCAGACGAATTACCTTACATTAATACATTAAACTGTTACTTGGTTACTTTTGCACTATATAATTTTCATAACCGAAGGGTAACTAAATTATTTTTAAATTTACACAAAAAAAAAGTAGATATTAAAATTGAATAAGAATTTACTAGATTTGATGAAGAAATTCTTTTCAAATATCAATTGAATAAAAGCTTTCTTCAGAGAGTCAATTTACGAAGAATGTTGAGAATGTTTATAGTTGGTTTGCTTCTTCACACTTAATGCGAAATTTTTTGAATCAAATAGAATCTCAATGAATTTTTTTCATTAATATGTCGGTAGGAATGCGTTTCGCAACATTTTTTTCACTGTGGTTTGGTTCAGTGGATAACACCGTTTCTAAACGGCGTTAAGACACTTAGGTTAGGGGTTCGAATCCCGATGATGCTGGTAATAATAATCAAGGAGTTAGGGCAATTGGCTAAATCAGTTGGCCTGAGAGCTGTGCCAGATTATTATTATTATTATCCTAATCTAATACCTTATTGACACTCACCCACTTTACCCAATAATAAGTGGATCAGAGCATATGAATGTGTATTAAGTGCAGTAACTGTACTCAAATAAGATGGAAAAACAAAAGCCACTGAAACTAATAGCTAGTGGGACTCAAACCCGTGTCGAGTGGTTTCAGAGTCAGCGTTCCTACCGATGACGCCATCTAAAACCCGAAAATAAGTTTCGTTCTACAGGGTGTCCCATAAGTCCGGCATCATAGGAGAAATTCATATTTTTCTATTTCTTCAAACCATAATTCATATTTTTCTCTTTCTACAGGCCATAATGTCTGTGAGCAAGGAAGAACGAATCCAGATAATTCTACTCATAGGAAATCGGAGTCAGAGAGAGGCCGCTGCTGAATTTAACAGACTGCATCCAGACCGCGAGCCAATAACACAGAGTTGTGTTAGCAGACTTGTTGCAAAGTTTAATGAAACAGGATCCATAGAAGATAAACCACGCAGTGGACCTTCAAGGAGGTCCACTGACGATGATACAGCGACTGCTATCCTGGCTCATTTTAACAGAAGTCCCAATAAGTCTCTTCGGCGAATGTCCGCCGAGACAGGAGTGTCGAAAAGTAGCATCCATCGCATTCTTCAGGCTCACAAATGGCATCCATATAAACTTCAGATCCTACAGAAATTAAGCGAAGATGATGATCCCGACCGGCGGATGGAATTTTGTGAATGGGCTACGGAACAATATGCTCGGGATGCCAATTTCCCGTCCACCATTCTGTTCAGTGACGAGGCTGTTTTTTATGGAAATGGTGAGGTAAATCGACAGAACACCCGCTACTGGTCTCAAAACAACCCTCACTGGTATACCTACTGGGTATCACGTCTGAATTTGTGTATTGAAAACAATGGTGGACATATTGAGCACGTTCTGTAAATAAAAGCTTTTGTTTTGCCTTTTATTATTATTTTTCCTATGATGTCGGACTTATGGGACACCCTGTATTATGAGAGGCCAATATTTATGCTGCTTCACCTTGCTCTAATCAACTTCCTCGCCGTTATACACCATATGAATACTGTTTTCCCTCTCCAGAGTATGAATCAACCTTGAGGAGCACTCTGAAAATCATGAACTTCGGGATAAAGGGCAGAAAATTAGCGCGAGCTTCTTTCCTCTTCAGTAAAATGGATCAACAGAGGATCAAGAAAAGAATATAGACGATCATAGGCTCATACTCCTATACAGTTTCCTTAGCTTGGATGTAAATTACGATAAAATTTATAGTAAAATTCGTTATCAGTGAAGTAAAAGAGAGTAACTTAACATAATTAGTTAACAATAGATTTCTAATTATCTATTAAATAGATTTCCAGAGAAAACGTTCACACCTTCTTCAGGGTTTCTCGTGTGAATATGAAAGATTCAAATTGAAAGTAAAGACAACCGAAGTCTCAAAAGAAGGATTTTCCCCATTCCCCAAATCATTAAGATTAGTATAAGCATAGATTATTCAGTTTAACCTAACCTAACCTGGATTTTTATTTTAACATATCTGGCAGAAATACGTAGGGTTAGATGATTTTTAAACTTGCTTAAACATCCCGTAAAAAATTTCCCCTACGGGAGAAATGGTACAAGATATAACACAGAACAGGAAATAATATATATATAATATATATATATATATATATACAGGGTGTCCCATAAGTCCGGTCTCATAGGAAAATTGATTTTAAATTAAATTTACAAAAATAATATATTACAATTAAAACAAATGTTCAAATTGACGTCTTGTTCTGGGGACTTTTTTTTGTTGCAGGTAAAATAACAAGCAATGGCTAATATAGAAGTAAGTTACACTCCTCAGGAGAAGGCATTGTTCTTTTGCATGCTTCTGGCCTTAGCCAAAGACTTTGGTACGTGTACGTTTAAGTTTGGAACATCGTATCAACACGTGCGAACAACGAGAAGGACATCAATTTGAACTTTTTTTTTTCGTTCTAAAGTATTCCTTTTGTAAATATAATTAAAAATAAATTTTACTAGGAGACAGGACTTATGGGACATCCTGTATGTATGCGCCTTCGTGGTGTAGCATCGCTGACTACGAATCCTCCAGCTCCGGGTTCGATTCCCGGAGATCTGTTCATCTTCCATACAATAAAATTGGTTGGTAGATAAATGGGTGCCCTGGGTAGCCCATTGGTTAAGACGTTGGGCTGCTGATCGGGAGGTCGTGAGATCGAGTCCGGGCTAGGACTTTGTAATTTCTGATCACTCGTGGTGGGTCGTGGTTCGGATCCCACGTTAAGCTGTAGGTTTAAGGTGAATCAAGAAGCTTGACTTTCGTAAGAATGACCAATTCGGGTGGAAACAAAACCAAGGTTTATATATATATATATATATATATAATATATATGTGTGGTGTGTGTGTGTGTGTGTGTGTGCAGTTGGTTTCGTCCATTTTGGTAATTGTGTGTGTGTGTGTGTGTGTGTGTGTGTGCAGTTGGTTTTCGTCCATTTTTGGTAATTGTGTGTGTGTGTGCACACGCGCGCGCGAAATTAATGTCAAAGGTAAGCCCCCATTTAAATTTTGAAAAAAAAAAAAAAAAATTAAACCAAAATTATATCAAATAATTTATTTTAATAAAAAAAAATAAAAAATCATCATTTTTTAAATTTGTTATTCAAGTTTTTTCTATTTTTCCCATTTAAAAGGTAAAAAAAAAAAAATTCGCCTTCATTTTTTGCAAAAGAATTTTTTTTTTAAATATTCTTCTCCGAGATGTAAAAACTCTGGATTCCTTTCAGCGTCTGAAAGAAAATAATAAAAGTTAAAAAAAATCGATAAGAGATATCATTTTTTAATAAATTTAATCTAAAATGAATCTGTGAGAAATTTGCAATTGAAATTCTTTACATTTAAAATTTATAATAAGATAATAAAATAAAGACAGCAATTCCAAGGGACGCTCTATTAGAATGGCGAAATAGGAGGGGATATACAGCGTGGCACAAAAGTCAGGATACATAACAAGTATGCTTTTCAGTGCAAAAAAAAAATTAAAATATATATATATATATATATATAATATATATATATATATATATAGAGGCGCCTCGGTGGTGTAGTGGTTAGCGTCGCCGACTACGAAACCATCGGCCCCGGGTTCGAGACCCGGTGACTGCAGCCGGCGCGCAGCAAAACCCAGCTGTTCATCCTTCCACACAATAAAGGAAGTGGTTGGTAGATAAATGGGTACCTGGGTGGCCTAGACACTGGGGTGTTGGTGGAACGTGGTTCGGATTCCACGTTAAACTATAGGTCTAAGGTGGAGTGAAAAGCTTTCGTCAGAATGAACAATTCGGGTGGAAGCTAACCCAAGGTTTTATATATATATATATATATATAATAAGTTATATATACACATATATATATACACACAGGGTGTTTCATAACATGTGGGACGCACTTTCAGGATGGATTCAGGACCTGAAAACAATGAAAAAAGTTTATATAAACATATGCCCGAAACCGCTTTGTTTCCCAGTTACAGCCCGTTATGTGTTCCAGCAAGTATCCGCATTACCTTTAAAGGAAGTGCTCAAAATGACCGCCTTGCGCTTCAATACACGCCTGAACACGCCTCGTCATAGACTGCCTGACGCGTTCAAACATTTCAGGTATTGCTCGGATTTTCTGGCATCCTTGTTCTACACGTTGGCGAAGCATTTCAACGTTGTCAGTGGGTGTCACGTAAATGATGGATTTCAGATGACCCCACAGGTAAAAATCGAGTGGATTCAGGTCCGGGAGCGAGCAGGCCACGCAATGGGTCCTCCACGGCCTATCCATTTATCAGGGAAATGGTCATCCAAATAGTCTCTGGCTACTCGGCTAAAATGAGGCCGAGCGCCGTCATGCATAAACCACATACGACGTCAGACACCAAGAGAAACTTCATCTCGTAAATCGCTTAAATCATTCCTTAAAAAATTGGAATAGGATTCTCCTGTTAATCTTCCAGGCAAAACAAAAGGACCGATTAAGTTGTCGGCAATAAGTCCTGCCCAGACATTGATACTAAATTGTTGTTGGTGCCTTGACTGGATGATGGCATGCGGATTCTCTTTGGCCCAGTGATGAGTGTTGTGAAAATTTATTACGCCATTTCTTGTGAAGACAGCCTCATCAGAAAACAACACGGAGGATAGAAAAAGAGGATTGTGAGCACACTGTTAAAGGAACCAAGTACAAAAAGCCTCTCGTGGTGGGAAATCAGCTTCAGTAAGGCCTTGTACTACCCAAGGTCATCTTCGACGGGCGAAACGCATTACGGTCAAACCTTCACCTAGACCTATAGTTTCCAAGGTCATCATCCTCGGCGAAACGCAATACGGTTAACCCTTCACGTAGGTCTTCAATCTCCAGAGTTACTCATCATCTCGGTAAGCTTCTACGGCCCTTACTCGGTCTACAGTGTTTTTGTTACGTTGTGCTTCTGCAAGCTCTGCCTAATCACGTAGGCCCTAAAAGTGTCCATCACCGTGCAAACTAACTCTCTCGTTAAGACCGCAGTGGGCCTATTCAAGTGTTGTACCAATACCGTAGTTTTGTATCACACGGTTATTGTGTTCTTTCATATAACTCATTTTATTTTGCATCCGTTTGTTTATGTACTCTTTTAATGCATTACATTTTTCCGACCTAATTCATATACTGTGCCGTACCGTGCTTCCATTACTTCTGTTATCAATAGGCTTCATTATTTATCCTGTGTTCACCTCAACATATCTCATTAGCCTTCCTGAATTAGTGTACTTACTTAACAATTAGACTGTATAACCATTTCTTATTGCTAATACTCAGTCATCTTTAGCATAGTATAAATGCCGTTATAAATTATTAATCACTATAATTACCGTTATTGAAATGTTAATCACTGTGAACAAATAATGGATTTATTTTCCTAATTAAACACAAACCAACAAATTAATTTCTCTCTCTTTATTAATATTGTTTGTTTGGCTGTAGGCCAAGCTGGTGACCCCTAATTGTTCATTTCAATATCATTTTATTCAGTAATTATAGTAAGCCTACTTTCTTAGCCACATCAAATTGGTGATGGTGATCCGTAGGCCACTATATATATATATATATATATATAATATATATATATGAGGAAACGGATCTCTTTCGGAGGATCATAGAGCAACGAATCAAGCGATATTTATGGACATAGCATGCCTCACAGAAACTCATCTTAAAGATTGCCAAGGAAATTGTGAAAACTGCGAACATTGTATTGATAAGAAAGAGATAAATATAGAGGGCTTCAACTTACTAAGAGCGGATAGAACGACGAGACGGAAAGGTGGCTGTGCTATATATGTACAGGAAGGTCATATGACAGAGACGATAATAAGTAAATCAAACAGCTATGTGGAACTCCTAGCAGTGAAAATAGAAAAACTAAACTTGATAGTAATAGTCATCTATAGACCTCCAAGCACCCAACCGAAAAATTCTCGGGGGCCATTGATGACATTAGAAAGCTAATAAAGGCCATAAACCCTCCATCCCCCAATATAATGATCTGCGGAGACTTTAACTTCCCATTTATAAAATACAAAAAGGTGAATAGGATATATATATTCACCAGGACAAGGGGGGCACAAGAGAAGATCAGGAACAAGCAAAAATGTTGATGGCTCTCACAAACGAGTTTATGCTGACACAGGAGATAACAGAAAATACCAGAAAAAATAACTGCCTGGATCTGGTATTCACGAATAACACGAACTTGATTGCTGATATAAAAATAACCCCAACCATTATCTCAGACCACAACTTAATCGAGATATCAACAAATATGATGGCAGCATTAGAAGACAATACACATATTGTGGAAAGAAGTAAATTCGGGGCCTTTAACTTAAACTCCAAGACTATAAATTGGGAAGCAATCAGATCGCACATGGCCCAAATAGAATGGAGAACAATTTTCGAGAATAAAACAACTGAAGAAATGCTAACAACTTTGGAGGAAAAAACGCTGAGAATTTTAGAAAAATATGCTCCGAAATCACAGCCAAAAGGAAAGAGGAGCTGGCTTGAAAGGCAAAAAAGAAGACTATTCCGCAAAAGAAAGAGAGTGGAGGCGAAGCTAGGAAACTGCGGAGATAATGGCAGGAAAATAATAAAAGAAAAACTGGAGGGTATCGATAGGGAAATACAAGCCCTGATTAAGGTCCATACAGAGAGGGAAGAGGAAAAGGCGGTAGAAGCAATAAAGGAAAATCCAAAATACTTATATAGCTATGCAAAAAGGAAAACAAAAACGCGTGCCGCTATTGGGCCCTTAAGGACGGGAAATAATGAACTAACCGACGATCCAAAAGAAATACCTGATACATTGAGAGCTCAATATGAATCAGTTTTCAGTACCCCAAAAAGTGACAAAGCGATACCTGACATAAATGCATTCTTTGAAGAGGAATTGCAAGGAGAGTATATAACAGACTTTGAGTTTACACCAGAAGATGTAGCGAGAGCTATAGAACAAATGAAACTACATTCAGCTGCAGGTCCGGACAATTGGAACGCATTATTGATTAAAAACTGTAAAAATGAAATAGCTACACATTTATACTGGATATGGAGAAGATCCCTAGACACGGGGGAAATACCGAGCATCTTGAAAAGAGCAAACATTGTCCCTATATATAAAGGAGGGACAGATCTCAAGCAAAGAACTATAGACCAGTGTCATTGACGTCCCACCTCACCAAAGTATTTGAAAGAATAGTTAGAGAGAAAATTTATGATTTCCTGGAGACACGGGAAAGATTCAACGAAAATCAGCATGGATTCCGATCAGGTAGATCATGCCTATCACTACTAATAGAGCACTACAACAATATCCTAGATGCATTGGAAGGCAATGACAACTACGATGTTATATACACAGATTTTGCTAAAGCTTTCGATAATGTGACCATGGTATAATAGCACATAAAATTAAAGACATGGGAATAACAGGCAAAGTGGGAAAATGGATCTACAACTTCCTTAGTGATCGTCTGCAGGTCGTCAAAATTCAAGGTATATCATCATCAGAATCAGAAGTACGCAGCTCAGTACCACAAGGGACAGTAATGGCCCCACTCCTGTTCATTATCATGCTAACAGACATAGACAGCGGAGTAAACAGCAATAGTATAGTAACATCCTTTGCAGACGATACAAAGATCAGCAGAAAAATCAGCGATGTACATGACGTGGAGGCCTTGCAGAGGGACACGAACAAAATATACAAATGGTCAGAAGACAACAACATGTCATTCAACGCCGAGAAATTTCAGCTCTTGAGATATGGTAGAAAAGAAGAACTTAAACAGACTGCATATTATGCTCCAGATAGACAGGAAATTCAGAGAAGCATGAAAGCGATTGATCTCGGGATAATAATGACAGATGATGCGAAATTCGAAACACAAAATCAGATAGCGATAAATAAAGCAAAAAGAGTCGCCGGACAGGTTCTAAGAACGTTCAAGAGAAGGGACAGGACAGTAATGATTCCCCTGCTAAAAACACTGATTATACCAAAACTTGAATACTGCTCAGTTTTGACGTCCCCATATAAAAAGGAAGAAACTAATAAACTAGAAGAAACGCAAAGGCATTTCACAGCCAAGATTGATGGCTGCAAAGAACAACTACTGGGAAAGACTACGTAAACTAAATCTGTACTCACTGGAAAGAAGAAGAGAGAGGTACATCATAATCTACATATGGAAAATGATCGAAAAACTGGTACCAAACCTAAAACTAAACCCAATTACCATTCAAACCTCACTGGAAAATAGGAAAGGCAGAATGTGTAGTGTTCCCAAATTAAAAGCACGACAAGGGACCTCCTCAACCCTGAAGGAAAATAGCTTGGTTGTCAGGGGGCCAAGACTTTTCAACCAGCTTCCTAAGGACCTCAGAAACGTAACGGGGGTCAAAGTTGAAGTCTTCAAGAAAAGACTGGATGCCTGGCTCAGGACAGTACCAGATGAGCCGGGCGTGCCTGGCTATGTACGGTGGAGAGCGCAAGAAAGCAACTCGCTCCTCCACCAGGCCAGACCTAGAGGCGGGGCCACCAGCTTGACCTCCGTGTGAAGAGAGACCAACACACGAAACATAAGGTTCATAAGGTAAGGTAAGGTATGTTGTACACTAATTTATTTCCCAAATTTAATTTGTCGTACTTAAAAATATTCACAGAATACCAAGTGTTATCTTTGCTATTTTGCGAATTTGAAATGCAAAAATCAATTATAACAATAAATGTTATTTTCAAAATAATAATAATAATAATGATAATTAAACGAGAAGGACAGAAAGTGGCACAGCGCTCAGGCCAACTAATGCAGCCCATTGCTCTAACTACTGTATTATTATTACCATTACCCTCGGGATTCGTACCGCCGACTTCAGTGTCTTCGCTTCGCTTCTAAGTAAAAGGTGTTAACCACCTAGCTACGGGACCGGGCGATTTTCAGAGTACTGCAGGTAGACATTCTACAATTTGTAAAGGGCTGGCTTTATTTATTAACCCCTTATCGCCGAGATGGACAATTTGTTAACGGTTCAACTACACGCATCCGTAACTTAACCCAGTGGTTCCCAATCTAGGGGTAAATTACCGCACTGGGATAATGACAACTATTTTGTGGGTTAATTACACGCGATCCAGAAGTTATAGAAATAATATCTAATAATTGGAGTAATGGAGCTGGATTAGAATTGGATTTTGGGTAACCATACAAAAAAAGTTTGGAAACCACTGACTTAACCTTACAAAAAATTCTGGCTTTAAAGGGTTAAAACTGGAATAGGTATTGGTTTTAAATGAAACATTATGAATGATTTCTCTGACAAATCCATATTAACTTCTCGGATATTTATTATTAACATTTTAACAGCCAATCGTAATTTCTTAAACTACACTGTATAATATCTTCTGGTTTTAACGTATCAGAATCGGTAAAGATGCCGCTGGGCGATAAAGGGTTAATCAAAATTTTTAAAAATCTTACTCAATATTCAGGTTTTAATACCAAAACTTCATTTTTACAAAGAAGTATTTGTTTTATTACAGAATCTGATTATATTTAATTAAAGTATAGCTCGGAAGTAATATTTTAAAAGTAGCAAACTGAAAAATCATATACTACTTTCCACATATATATTTCCCAAACGGGTTCGAGTGACGTTAAAAAAAAATTAAGTCTTTTCAATTGCATCCTGAAACCAATTCAACGATAAAAATATTATCGTAGCTGTATAAGAAACGACAACATTTTACGAAATTAACACGAACGATAAGAGTCTGTGAAATTTATATTGCGTTAAGAACCTATGGAAAACGGAAATTATTTTCGAGGCAGGAACGAAATCCTATAAAATAATGATAATTTTACAGAACAGTTTAAAACAATATATATTTCAAAGGCTCTCTCTCTCTCTCTCTCTCTCTCTCTCTCTCTATATACAGTATATATATATATATATATATATAATATATATATATATATTATATATATATATATATATATATATATATATATATTAGTTTCATTTAATCTGATTTTTTAAAATGCATCCTTTACAATGGGAAAAGCATTTTTCCCAATGGCCTACTAGCGTACAGTACCTCTTTTTCGAAATGATAGGAAAAAAAGTGGTGATAATGCAACTTTAGGTTACTTTTACATCAGAAAACCATGTTCCTTATAAAGGGTGTCCAAAAAACCGAGAAAAATTGGTGCCAAAATAATTGGTTACATCTTTTATTAATCAATATATATATATATATATATATATATATATATATATATATATATATATGAGCGTGTGTGTGTGTGTGTGTGTGTGTGTTTACTTCCCAAACTGTCGAAGTTCAGAACAACTTCCACACGACGCCCATCATTCGTCGCTACAGTCCGTGTTCGATGCATTAGCAAGATGCTCTTGTGGAGTGGATCTCTTTGATGGAATTCTGCCAGATTCCCGAGTTTGTAATGCTACACAAGTGTTTTAACCCCCCCCCCCACCACCACCACCACCACTACCTTGAGATGAAAACCCAAAGGAGTTAAGTCGGGTAACCGAGGTGGCCATGCTATCGGTCGGTCCATCACGGCTTCTCCAGCGCTGAAGAAAGGTTGCGTTTAGAAAATTGCGAATATAAGTTAAATGGTCAATCATTAAACACCCCTAATGATTAATTTGTCTTTAACCCTTTAAGGCCGGAATGTTATGTAGTGTTCAGTTATGAATGCGTGTATTTGAAACGCTACCAATTTGTAACGGTCGTCCTGAAAGGGTTAAGGTAAGTTGTAAGAAAGGAATTAAGATCAGGGAAGTAAAAATAATGTAAATTAAGAAAATATAGGAAAAAATTACAAAGCAAGTAACTGAGTAACTGGCGACAAAATCAGGTGAAGACAAACTTTGTTAACCTTTTAGCGCACAGTGTTAACTTTACTGATTTTGTTCGGGCTAACGCCAGACGATTTTATTCAGTCTCGGAAGAGACCTCTTTGCAGTAAAGGGTTAAGAATGGCTATTAAATTAAAAGAATGAAAACTCAAAACACTGTAAATTCCGCACAAACGTCAACAAGAAAAAGACATGTTTTTAAAATTAAAAATTCGTGTTTTTAGATTAAAATATCTGAAAAATTCTTTTGGAAAATAAAAAAAAAATATAAAAAATTCATCATAAAGGTAAAAAAAGGAAAAGTTAAGAATTAAAAAGGGAAAACTGCACCAGTCCGGCGGACAACGCAATAAACCGGAACAAAGAGAAGATTAGCATGGTCAAAAAAAATAAAAACATTAAAAACATCAAAAACACATCACGAATACCCCACCGCCTTGTCCTGCGAGGGTATATATATATATATATATATAATATATATTATATATATATATAGGATGAATTTCACAATTAAACACGTGAAATGAATGAATAATGCAAACTCACAAGGAAAAAGAAAAATTATTCCAAGGCCTTTCGTGTATTCAGAAATATATTCCCTGACGAGGTGTACTTCTGAGTACACGAAAGGACTTGGAATCATTTTTCTTTTTCCTTGTGGTTTGCATCATATATATATATATATATATATATATAATGAAGGATGAATCATCAAAAGTCCTTGAATGATGAGTTTAAATATGCGCGATATAAATGTTAAATATTACAGTATTTAGGATTTGAATAAAAGATTGGATAAAGAGTATGAATATATTTTAACAGAAAGAACTCTTTATCCTTATGGTTCAAACCAGTGGTTCTTAAAATGAGGGTGCGCCCCCCAAAGGGGGCGCAAGAATATTTCATGGGGAGGGGAGGAATAGAATCATAAATGGAAGATGTCTGCGTTTCAGTTTTTTAATTATCAAATAAATTTAATGAACTGTAATATTAGTCAATACACTTGAACATCAGGGGGGCGATGGGGCAGAAGTCAACTAACTCGTAGGGGAGGGGGGGGGGGGCAAAAAAGTTTAAGAACCACTGGTTTAAACTAGTGGTGCACCGATTAATCGGTATCGGCACCTGGCATGCCGATATTAGGAAAATACCTGGCATGGCTGATTAATCGGCATGCCAGGTGCCGATACCGATTAATCGGTGCACCACTAGTTTAAACGAAGAACTTAATAAATCTTATTAGAAAACAAATGTAATTAAAAGCTTTTCATATTTTATTTACGACAAGTCACGTTCTTTGATACATTTACTGACTGTACATGTAGAAAATTAATTAATTATCAATTTAATTAAATATAAGTTGTATTTAACTGAAAAGGCGATCTGTAAATAAACCTTTTTATTTTATTATTAATTATGAAATAATTGCTATTTACATCTCTCTTAATATTCCATCTCTATTGCATGAAAGATCTGTGAGAGATGCATTTTCTTTTAATTAAAATTGATACATATCGTTGGCTATTCAGGAAATAGCAAAAATATTGCATCTATGTTTTTGTAACTATGAAAATTTTTATTTCTCCTTTAAATAATATGAATGTTTTACTATGAAAAAGTAATAATTTGGAATTTAAGGCTTTAGTTCATGGTCATATTTTTACAGGGTGATCTCAATATTTTAAAAGATGGAGAAATTATTAATATTATGAGTAAACGTGAAAAATATCGTTTAACACCTATATAAAGGTAACACTTCCCATCTATATGTTAGAGGCAATAAGCCAAATCAGGCAATAAGCTGAAAGCTAAGAATGCATGTAGCATTAGTTACAATGGTCACTTTCACTATTTAGGTTGTTTGGTTATGTTATGTTATGTTATGTTAGGTTAGGTTAGATTTATTATTATTATTATAGATATATAAATATACATTACACTTATGATTATATGCATTCTTAGCTTTCAGGTCATTACCTAGGCATTAAGCTTAATGCCGGATTTCGCTTATTGCTGCTAACATATATATATATATAAATGTTTCAGAACAGATATTGATAATTAGTCAATTTGTATATAAAAAATATAATATCTTACGAACGAATTTACTGAGTGTAAAGTTAAAATTCGGAATATTTTTATAAGAAACGACTGGAAAAAATTGAAAAAACTAATTATGGGAGTTTTAGTATATATCAAAATGAGTTTCTAAAGAGGAAGAAACCTTTTAAAAGAACTTTATATTATAACTACAGTAGTTAAGGCGACTAAAAGGATATTATAAAGTCATGGATTTAGAACTTTCCAATACCAATACTTTCAATAGATTTGGAATTAATCATATTAAAAAATACTATACACGAGACATTGAAAGAAATGGAATTATCTTGCATCTATAATAAATTACCCTCTTTTAATATCCCATACGAAAGTTTCATAAAACTCCTGTTAAGTTTAGATTTATTACTTCTACTGTTGGATCTCTTAATAAAGGAGACCCTTTTAGCTAAAGTCTTGGAAATATGCTTAAGTAATCTTATGTATTATTAATTAATAATAAAGTTTTGGATGCTATCATCGACATGAATACGAATACAAATACAAAGATGGCAATTAATGTTCGTTTTTATTTTACAAATACTTACATATTTTTATTTCGCTACGATATAGCGACTTTTAATTTCACATTTTCACAGGTATTTTAGTAATAATGTGTTCTATATTCAATTTAAAAATGAGTCTATACATATTAGTGAGTGCCTGTTTGAAAAGCCATTAAAATTTTGTTTAAATAATGTCTATGTTGTTTATTCAGGTAAAATTTATAAACAAGTACAAAGTATACCCCATGGGGAAAATTATTCTCCATATTTGTTTAATTAATATTTTACATGAATATGAAAATATTTTTGTTAAACTTCTTGACGTCCTTCAAACATTTAAATATACTTATCTTTATGCTTATCTCTAATCATTTTTAGTGAAATTTCAGTGACATTAACTGATACCAAGAAGATCAATCCTGAACCCCTGGATATAGAAATCAACAGGACTGAATCTATTCATTATTTAGCTTTCTCAATTTTTTATAAAGATAATAAATTGATATTAATCTCTATGATAAAAGAAGGGATTATAATTTTAACGTCTTTGGTTTCCCTTCTCTTTCATCAAATGTAGCCACTAATCTTGATAAGAATTTATTTCATTCTCAATTAATTCAAATATATCCTTTGAAAAGAAAAAAAAACCCTGTATTTATAACATTAATTTATTAGTTAAAATTTCTTTACGTAACGGGTATACCAAATATGAGATCTCAAATATGATCTCTCAAATTTTACCACAATATTTCAAAATAAATACAGGGTGAATGAAAAGTTCCGCCCGACTTTGGGTAAATTGTGGAAACCCAAAATCGGGGAGAACTTTTTATTCACCTTGTATAATATATATATATATATATATATATATATATATATATATATATATATATATATATATACAGGGTGTCCCGTAAGTCTGGACCCATAGGGAAAAATAATAAAATTACAAAATAGTCCAAAAATTTATTACATAATCTGTTCAAAGTGTCCGCCGTTGTGTCGCACACATAGTTGAAGACGTAATCTCCACTGCGACAGCACTTTCTGAATCACAGTCGCAGAAATTTCTTGACACGCCTCCACAATGCGTGCTTTAAGGTGGAAAATGTTCTGAAGTTTGACCTCGTACACTTTGGCTTTCAAGTGGCCCCACAAATAAAACTCCAGCGGAGTAAGATCATAATAAAAAAATAATAAAAATAATAATAAAAATAATAAAAAAATATATTATAAATAAATTTTTGGACTATTTTGTAATTTTATTATTTTTCCCTATGGGTCCAGACTTACGGGACACCCTGTAGTTCCAGCACGAGAGAGCACGTTATTCACTCATGTCCGAGTGAATAACGTGACGGCTTAAAAAATTTGAGTTTTTAGTGACATCAGTGCGAACCCCACCGAGGTAAAGTAAATATATTTTTAATGTATTTAATCTTAAAACTTGAGTTGCTGTATGTTGTTCTTGATTAACAAAAATAATGTGCACGTAATTACCCTCGGTTAATGAAAATAAACTGAGATGGAATTTAATTGACTTTCCTTCCAGGTGATGGAGCCACCCACTTCGATTAAATTATTTTCAAAGAATCGGTTCCACAAATAGTATTTCATCAAGCATCGAAGTTTGATTAAAATATTGACGTTAACTGATGGCACTTTGTTCGCTGAAAAATTTTCAACATCTTTATGAAAATTCCAGTCTTAGTGCATCGTTGGATAGGCCATAATGGATCGAAAGCGTTACCATTTCCTTACTTGTCCTAGATTGAGAAATTCGACAGTGAGAATCTTAAAACAGGCAGATCTTGAATGTATTTCATTCCAATCCCATAAGAATTTTCAGTGTAAATTACTGTAAAATTTTCATAGAAAATACCTTTTGGGACTAAAATTGTGTCACCATTTCTCTTTACCCTTTCCCAGATCAGGAAATCCTTTTTACATATCTGAAATTCTCCCTTCGAGCATTCTCACCCGAGGACCAGAGATGAGAATGGGAATGATGTGTGGGAAGTAATTCATAAAAAATTTATATTTCAGAGTTATCCCAAACCTGGAGGTAGACTTTTGACTCAAAGATAACTTTAAATTAAAGGGTCAGACTAAGGAAACTGACTCGTTCCAAAGATGTCTGAGCGATAACTAAATAAATTTAGTACGTAAATGGTATTGGAATAGATTTCAAATTAAAATAACTTATGAGTAACCTTACAATAGATACTTGGGTTGCAACGAATTTGAATGAATCACTAACAAGAAAATGAATTGCAAAATACGAGGGTATAAATGGTCACCCAATTTATGGGGGTGAATTGTTTTAATGGATGGCTGTGATCAATCGTTATACTTATTTAACAATTTATTTTAAGGTTTCAACGAACAAAAATTTATTTTGTTTTTAATTTAAATATTAAATTTATTGTTTTATTTTATTGTTATCGTAAATTAATTAACCTTTGGTTAGCTTAGCTTCCCCCCGAATTGTTCATTCTGACGAAGGTCAAGTTTTTCACTCCACCTTAGACCTACAGTTTTTAACGTGGAATCTGAACCACGCCCCATCAGCAGCCCAGCGTCTTAACCACTAGGCCACCTAGGGTACCCATTTATCTACCAACCGCTTTCCTTGTTGTGTGGAAGGATGAACAGATGGGTTTTGATGCGCGCCGGCTGCCGTCGGGTCTCGAACCCGAGGCCGATGGATTCGTAGTCAGCGACGCTAACCACTACACCACCGAGGCGCCTTCACCTTCATATTTTTATATAGACGACGTATTATATATATTATACATATTAAATATATGTATATTATATATATTATATATTAGACGGCGTATTACAACAATCTAATTGTTACAAGAATTTATCCAACACTCAAAATAAAACCTTCTAAATTTAGAACTTATAACTTCTTTTTGGAGGGTGCATTCGAGGGGAAGTTTTTCTTCTTTTGAGTATCAAAGCTTCTTTTGTCAAATGATATAATAACTTTTTTAATGATAAATAATTTCTTTAGAAAGAAGAATTGATCCTCAAAACTTCTTTTATGAGTGATTTGAGACAATAGACGATAATATTTCTGTGTATAGAAGGTTTTGGAAGGTTTTTGTTTTCTGTGAAGTTTATTTGTAAATATATTTCCTTTCCTCATTTCAGAAAAGATGAAGGTATTAGTAATCTATTGAAAGATATGTAATATTTGTACGATAAAGCTATCTTCAGTAATCCATTGTAAGGCGGGCTACGTCGTAGCCAATCTCGTAACACCACTTCCCGTCTATCAGAGAAGTTAAGCAACATGGGTCTGGGTTGTAGTTGGGTGGAGGACCGTCCTCTTTGTCCAGATTATGTAGTGACCCGTGGTTCGGACCCCACGTAAAGCTGTAGGTCCCCTCCGTCATATGAACTTAGATACTGCAAACGATGTTAAACAATCACATCAATCAAACCATTGTAAGACCCTCTTTCCTTGAAAAATTTATCCAATTATATATATATATATATATATATATGACCGATGATGCGAAATTCGAAACACAAAATCAGATAGCGATAAATCAAGCAAAAAGAGTCGCAGGACAGGTACTAAGAACGTTCAAAAGAAGGGACAGAAAAAGTAATGATTCCTCTGCTAAAATCATTGATTATACCAACACTTGAATACTGCTCAGTTTTGACGTCCTCTTATAAAAATGAAGAAACTAATAGACTAGAAGAAACTCAGAAGCATTTCACAGCCAAGATTGATGGCTGCAAAGAGCTCAACTACCGGGAAAGACAACATAAACTAAATTTGTACTCCCTGGAAAGAAAAAGAGAGAGGTACGCCATAATCTATATATGGAAAATTATTGAAAAACTGGTACCAAACCTCAAACTAAACCCAATTACTACTCAAACAACGCTGGAAAATAGGAAAGACAGAATGTGTAGTGTTCACAAATTAAAGGCCCGACAAGGGACCTGTTCAACACTGAAGGAAAATAGCTTGGTTTTCAGGGGGCCAAGACTTTTTAACCAGCTTCCAAAATACCTCAGAAACGTTACAGGCGTCAAAGTTGAAGTCTTCAAGAGAAGACTAGATGCCTGGCTCAGGACGGTACCAGATGAGCCGGGTGTACCTGGCTATGTGCGGTGGAGAGCGCAAGAAAGCAACTCGCTCCTCCACCAAGCCAGACCTAGAGGCGGGTTCAACAGCTTGACCTTCGTGTGAAGAGAGACCAACACACAGAACATCAACGAGGAACGAGGATATATACGAGGTCTGTTCAAAAAGTATCCAGACAGGGTGTTTATTTTTAGAACAAGGTTATGCTTGGAGTTGTGACTGTGCTAAGCATGTCTCTGCTTGTTGAGACAAGTTGACTGATCGGGTTGCACTTCATTGTGATCGTCAGTCCACTGTGGTGAACCGATAAAATTAAACGTATTTTGTTTCGCGGCGATTTCTTACGATGAGGTCATGTTACTTTTTTTTTGGACCGTAAAGGTGTTGTGCACTATCAATATGCTCCACAGTGACAAACAACCAACAAGGAATTTTACAGTGAAGTTTTGAGCCGTCTACGTGAAGCAATTCGGAGGAAACGGCCGCCGAAGTGGGAGTCCGGAGACTGGATGCTTCATCACGATAACGCGCCATCTTACTCGCAATTTGTCCAGCAATTTTTGGCCAAAAACGCTACCCCCACCCCACCCCCCAAAAGTACAACAGCCTCCATATTCGCCAGATTTGGCTCCATGCGACTTTTTTTAGTTTCCGAACCTCAAACAAACTCTGAAAGGACACTGATTCGATGATGTTGAAGCCATTAAAAGAAATTCGACGGAGCAGCTTTTGGCCATTCGGAAAAGAGCTTTCGAAAAATGTTTTCAACAGTGGCAGGATCGTTAGGCAAAGTGCGTGGCTTCAGAAGGAGCGTACTCTGAGGGAGATTAAGCCCCAAACCCTGTAAATACCATATTCTCTCTGTAATCGCATCACTCCGGATACTTTTTTAACAAACCTCGTATATATTATATGATTAGAATTTAAAAATTACACTTAGTGGTTGGGATGAAGAAAATATACAAAAAAAATTTTTTTAATTATATTTATAATGAAAACCAAGTTATTAATTAAATAGGTATTACAAAAAGATATATAATTAAACTATAAGGAAATTAACTTAAATAAAGGGTTAAAGTGACTAAATGAAATGGACTAAACATAAATGACAAAGAAAAGATAAATATATATAATATATATATATATTATATAACTATGGCCAGGAAAACTTATTGCTTAAGTTAGGAATCTGGTGGATGCCGAGATGTATCCGACAGCCTCCAAGTGTCTCTCTCTTAGTGAATTATTAACAAAACTTTTTTTTTTCTTCGCCGATGTGGTATCGGAGAGCACCAGCATTCAGGAAGAACCAGAAGGTAATGTATCTCTAACAGAAGTTAGAGACGACTTGTCATACAAATCACATCGCTTTTTAGGAAACGAACGTATGAACACATTCTGATCGTTTAGAAAGGGTCAATGCGAGTGTAGAATTTTAATTTTACAAGGAGTAATCCTAATCAAGAAGAGTATCTTCTTGACAAAATATATATATATATATATCAGTAGTAGTATTTCAAATATATATATATATATGTGTGTGTGTGTGTGTGTGTGTGTGTGTGTGTGTGTGTGTGTGAATATATCTTACTTGCATCAAACATGGACTACACATCATTCCAAGAATGATGAGGAGCCATGTTCCTCGCGAGTTTGATATTCATTTCTAAACATACATTTGCATATGAAAAGCATGAAGGAGCTTGAAGCATATATAAATTTTGGGAATTATTACAATTTATCTGCTCCCTTTAAATGCTGATTTATTGCGCAACCGCTCCCGCAGATCACGGAGAATGGTAGCTTTCCAGCGTCATAGAAATCTCTTGATTTACAACCGCTGGCTTTGAATGTTGTCTTAATAACTAACGGATGAAAATTTACTTTCGCTTCGTAGCTATGAACCATAAACGTATGGAAGCTCTGTCACGCTCTATTGTTTACGCTTTTCAGTTTTAAACAAAAGAAGTCTTTGTAGAAGTAGATGCAAAATTTAGACGTTAAATGATTATTATGAAGAAGGAAAAAATAAAAATATGAATGATAATGATTATAATGATAATGATAGGCTTTATTGGCAGGATATAAATCCCATAAAATAGTACAATATTATTGAATGTAATAAAACGATAATATAAATCAAACAATAATAAATTTTAAAGATTTAAAATTATGACTAAAAGATAAATAAAAATAAGACACGTACTCGAGCGAGTAATAATAAAAACTACCCACTGCTAACATTATAAAAATGATGATAATGACAATAATAATGTTTATTGTCATGCGATAGATCCCCTCACCTAAAAGAAAAAGGTATGGTATCCATCAAGGTAAATCAACTATACAACTAAGTAAACAATAAATTAAAAAATGAACAACGGTAATAAAGAAAACAACAATAATACACGTAAGAAATATTAAAAATATTAAAAATAATATTAAAATATTAAAATATTAAAAATAATATTAAAATATTAAAATATTAAAAATAATATTAAAATATTAAAATATTAAAAATAATATTAAAATATTAAAATATTAAAAATAATATTAAAATATTAAAATATTAAAAATAATATTAAAATATTAAAATATTAAAAATAATATTAAAATATTAAAATATTAAAAATAATATTAAAATATTAAAATATTAAAAATAATATTAAAATATTAAAATATTAAAAACAATATTAAAATATTAAAAATAATATTAAAATATTAAAACAATATTAAAATATTAAAAATAATATTAAAATATTAAATATTAAAAATAATATTAAAATATTAAATATTAAAAATAATATTAAAATATTAAAATATTAAAATATTAAAAAATAATAACGGCGTCATAAAAGTAAAAAGTACATTTAATGGGATGGCTAATGCGGGAGTTAGGTGACGTTACAGACACACACACTTTCATACCAAGAGGACCACAGTCAAGAAGACATAAAGCAGGACTGATTTAATAGGTTGGACAATTGGATTGTCTGAGTTTTGAATTCTTCGCATTAGACTGTATTGAGAACGTCTTGTTACCTCAGGGATGCTCGGAACGTTGCGGTTTGAGAGGCATCTTGGAGGTAACTTATACAGCAGTCTATAGGATCTGTTGTAAACAAAATTGGGGGCAAGACTCTTTTTTAATGATTAACGCAGAGTTGCTGCCCATAAATATTAGCGCAGAAAGTACTAAAAAGAGTGTCTTTAGCTTCGCTTGTACAGAATTTGAAGTTCCTTATAATCATGTTTGCTTTAATACAGTAACTTCGATACTGTTTCCTTATATCTGATTCGTCACTGAAGGAGCTAGTGATAGTTTTACCCAGATACTTAAATTACTGTACTTCCTTTATTGATTCGATTGTCATTTTTAAAATAATATTAGCTGTTTGGTTTGAGCTTTTAGGGTGGGACTGCATAACCTTACTTTAAGTAACATTGAAATTAATGTCATGGTTTTGGGAATATGATTCATAGAATTTTACAATATATATATACGAGTATTTGTACAGTAGTGTTTTATACAGACATCGAAGTTAAGGTCTCAACAAACAAAAGCATCATTGTTCTCGACCTGAATTAATTATTCATTCCGGAACAACAACAGCAACAACAAAACAACAATAACAGTGGTAGTGATTTGTGCCCAAAAAACAGAAAAAACACGGTAGGATGATAATTTGTCGCGCCGATCTAAGACCCTGACACGGGGGTCGTGGGGAAAACTCGGCAGAGAAACACTGCTCTACATCATTTGAGAAGAGAGGAATGGAGAGAGTAAAATGGAGTTTTCTTCAAAACCGTTATCTGTAGTTGGGGCTTTGACAGCCCCCCCACCCCACCAGAAAGCTAATCACCCGTGGGCAATTGAACATGTTCCGTCTGTAACAACTTGAATATTTTAGTATCTTCGTATGTTGACATGAAGTTCAAGTCAAACCATGGAAATTATTTACCAAAATTGTGTTGTCCTCCATGTTTTATTCATTTTTTAACCCTCTAAGACCCAGAGGTCCTTTCCGAGACTGAATAAAATCGTCTGGCGTTAGCCACAACAAACTCAGTTTAAATAAAACGAAATGGCGTTTCCATTAAAAAACTTAATTTGGTAATATTTTGATTTGAAATAGGAGAAAAAGAGATCAGTAAATAAAATAAATATAATAAGAAATAAATGTAAAAAAAAAAGATTTTATCTTAAAATAAAACTTTAGACAAAGAGTATTTTCTAACTTACATTTTATAAGAATCACGACATTACAGTAATTAAAAGGTGATGTAATTTTGACCAAAGATAATTTCAATTCAATGTTTGAAGCATTTCAGGAATGAATTCAAAATTAAATACTAAATTTAAAAATATAACTTATCGGTTGATATTTTACCTGATACGGATGATTCGGTAAAATACCGATATTATATGCTTCCTAATACCGATTAATCTGTAAAATACTGATATTATATGCTTGTTAATACGATTAATTCGTAAAATACCGATATTATCTGCTTCATAATGTGGATTAATTGATAAACTATCGATATTATTTGCTTGACATTGTGGATTAATCGGCAAAATATATATCGATGTAGATTAACCGATATATATATATATATATTATGATACTTTATGATGGTTTGAATGACGGTTCACGACTGTACAGGTCGACCCTCTGCAGCATCTCGCATCATTTGCGGGATTTGGTGGAGGAGGGAATTGTTTTCCGACCTTCTCCTGCCCTCATCACGGCATGGTATAGCTGACACATGGCTGGTCAGGGACTTTTCACAGGAACCTGTCCAGCTGGTTCTTGTTACACTAGAGAGATTTGAATTAAATGCTGCATTACTTCGAGTGCGGGAGAGTTAACACATAAAACACCTCTGGACGCGAAAGTTTTATATGCTTTCTAGGCTTTTGAAATATAGGACAGGTTGTGTTAACTTTTTCCGCGTCATCGTATGGTGGTAGCACTTGCGACTCCTATTCAAGAAGTTCTGAGTTTGATTCCTGGAGGGAGCACTTTTAATTTAGAAAACCATACACACACACACACACACACACACAGTGTATATATATATATATATATATATATATATATATATATATATATATATATGTGTGTGTGTGTGTGTGTGTGTGTTCTATATTAAAAGATAATGGTACTCTCTAAAACAAATTACGAAAACCTGACGTCATATTGATGTCGTAATGACGCCACGATGCCGTGAATTTCAATAATAATGTTAATATGGCAGCGTTATGACTCAGTATGGCGTCTATATGACTGTCACTTTTCAACCAGTAATGTGACGACATGCTGTCATACTGTTCACAGGATATGAATTTCTATTATGAAATCAGTATGAAACTAACATGATTCAGTATGATGGCAGTATAACTGCAATATGACTGTTACATACTGAATAATAATATGACGTCATCGTAACACTCTGTTGTATAAATTATTCACAGCTGCGCAAAATTTTCCACCTCCGTACCTACTGTATATCTAGTCACACCACGCTTGTACAAAATTCCATACTCGTTTGTGAAATCGAGGAAAAGCCAGTTAAATCTCTAAATTTGTAAAAATACCACGGCTATCAAAATTTTGAGCTTTATGTCTGCAGTCAAATTTGTGTATGAAGCTGCACTCAAAATATAAGTGGTTCGTGAGCTTAAAGTAAATGTTTAAGGTCTAACTGACTTACATTTTTCTGTTCAGAATGTGTGTGTGTGTGTGTGTGTGTTTTAGGAGTTGGTTAGCCTTATTCTTAACAGCAAAGATTATATGATGGGGGAAACCTACAGCTTTACATGGGATCCGAACCACGGGTCATTACCTCATCTGCATGCAAACGATGGTCACCCATCCAACTACTATTCAGATCAAATGTCGCTTATCTTCGCTGAGTGACAGGAAGTGGTGTTGCGACATGGTTTTAAACCCTTTTAAAATCACTTCTTTGATCTTGTTGCAAGTGTACTACACACTGTTTCGTCTCCTACCGCCGTTTCCCAGATTTTCTCTACGTGATTATTAACGAAAATTCGAGAGATATCAAAATGTGGTAAAATATCCTGCAAACTACTCGACAGAGAAAATTTCATGTTTACAAAAACAGGTCTAAATTATTTCAAAAGTTCCTATGGTTGTTGACGGGGTTGTTTAACCTTCTTTACAACATCTAAGGTCATATGAAGCAGTTGACCTACAGATTTACATGGAATCCAAACCACGGTTCGCTACATAATCTGAACGCAAAGGACGGTCCTCCATCCAACCACACCTCAGACCCAGTATCGTGGTGTCACGACAATGATCACGACTTCTTGTAGCCCTCAAAAAGTCATATGACTGAGTATTCATATTTTAAACAGTATAATTAATTCTTAAACCATAATTTTTGCCGTGCGCTTAAAAACTAAGACTTGGATTAAATTAATACTTTAATTTCTTTACATACTCGACCATAAATCCGAATGCAGATACGTTGAACAAAGTGAGAAGTTTTGAAAGATTTTGGCAAAAATTTCGGGGAGTGATAAATTATAGCAATAAAGTAGCCCCCATCTCGATGAAAATTCTCAATTTATATTTGCGACTCCTCCTACATTCTTGAAAGAAATATTCAAAGTCAGAAGCAAATATGCCAGAAATGAAAAACTTTTGGGATATTTTCTTTGGCTATTGCGTTCTACATATTACTCCAAACTGATTTAGACGACAGCCAGTTTTACGCTATACAGAATTTGCTGACTTCGAGTGCCTGATAAAGAATATTTACGAAATTTTATTTAATTGATATAAAAACGAAATAAATAACACCAAATATATTAGGATAACTTTTTAATAAAACAAGGAGCACAATCTCAAAAACCAGTTTCGATTAATACATGGAAAAACTCTCTGAAACTTTAAAGACTTTTGGAGAAAGAATAAAAAATCTCGAAATGTGGATGATGAAAGGACGGGAACTTCTTTCTCCGAATTTGTGTTTGAGTATTAAAACGTTTCCTTATTTCTTTAGGCGTTAAAGATGTGGGCTAGCCAAATTTGGTTTGTATATATATGTGTGTATGTTAGTTATTACTGAAAATTTGACAATCATTGCATTTTATAACGATTGATTCTCTCTCTCTCTCTCTCTCTCTCTCTCTCTCTCTCTATATATATATATATATATATATATAAAGAACGACGCTTGTATAGAAGAACATTCCGCGCAAGATGAGGAGGGAGAACGAACAAATGAAAAAAATGAGGTAACCACCCGGGAATCGAACCCGGGATCTTCCGATTGCCGGTCAGATATGATAACCACTACACCATGGGCCTCACTCGATCAGAAGTCGTAATTCTCCTACAGACGCGCAGAAACCTCATTTTTTATTTGTTCGTTCTCCCTCCTCATCTTGCGCGGAATGTTCTTCTATACAAGCGTCGTTCTTTACGTTAATTATACTGTGTGTTGTTTGCAGTTGAAATGTATATATGTGCGGCATGCGGTAGGTGCCCCCTCGGGGCATTGGTTTCTGCGCGTATGTAGGAGAATTACGACTTCTGATCGAGTGAGGCCCATGGTGTAGTGGTTATCATATCTGACCGGCAATCGGAAGATCCCGGGTTCGATTCCCGGGTGGTTACCTCATTTTTTCATTTGTTCGTTCTCCCTCCTCATCTTGCGCGGAATGTTCTTCTATACAAGCGTCGTTCTTTACGTTAATTATACTGTGTGTTGTTTGCAGTTGAAATATATATATATATATATATATATATATTATATATATATATATATATATATATAATATCGGCTATTGATTGATGGCGTGGAAAACGCAGTTTAATAATAAACAGGAACACCAGAGAAAAAATAAACATCCTTCAAGGTTTAATCAGTACCAACGTTTTGGAATGCACTAATTCCATCTTCGTGGCTAAAATAATGAACAATTCAATATAGATACAAAGTACAAATTGCAAACGCAAGTTAATTAATAACAATTTAAAATAAAGTTAAAATTATAAAAAGGTAGCTAAGAATATGTAAAACTATTAAAGCTAAAAGGTAAATAGATGAAATTAAAATAAAGTTAAATTATAAAAAGTAGCTAGGAAAAATATAAAATATATATATACACAGGTGTTTCAGGAGGAAAGTCAATACTTCGGGAGGTGATAGTATCGGTCATTGTGAGAAAAAAAGTTCATATGAACATGTGTCTAATTTCAGCTGAATGGTTACGGAGATAGAGCTGTTTGAATCTACAAATACAACATTGTTAATGGTAATCAAGAAAGAGAAACCAATTACTGTTTCTAACATTTAATGTTTAAACATTGGCATTTTCAATGGTATCAGATACAAAAATGACAAATTTGTTACAGTTTACAATACGTTTTCGAAAATCCCACCGTCAACCTCAATGCACTTTGCAACTCGTGTGCGAAGATCGCGTGTTGTTCGTCTGAGTTGATCTTGACGTTCCTTTATGCGGGCAGCAGCATCCAAAATGCGCGCGAGCAATTCGTCTCGTGTATCCACCTTTCTTTTGTGAACTTGACTTTTCATCCACCCCCACAAACAATAATCTAATGAGAGGTCTGGAAACCTTGGTGGCCATTGAATGGGACCACCGCGGGGGGAGGAAGAGCTGCGCGCGCATCAGATTCAAACAGCTCTATCTCCGTAACCATTCAGAATTAGACACATGTTCATATGAACTTTTTTTCTCACAATGACCGATACTATCACTTCCCGAAGTATTGACCTTTCCTCCTGAAACACCATTTAGTTTTAACACTTTTATATATTTTCCTGGCTACTTTTTATAATTTTAATTTTATTTTAAATTGTTATTAATTAACTTGCGTTTGCAATTTGTACTTTGTATCTATATTTGAATTGTTTTCATTATTTTAGCCCTGAAGATGGAATTAGTATACATTCAGAAACGTTGGTACTAATTAAAACTTGAAGGATGTTTGTGTTTTCTCTGGTGTTCCTGCTTATTATATATATATATATATATATGGTGTCTCAGAAGTCGCGCACCATAGGCTTTATTCAGATTTACGAGGTTTACGAGTCGAAATGGTTTATAAGTGATGTTTAATTACAATATATGTTCGATAATGTTCGAATAATAAAATTAATAGTATGTACAGTTAATCAAAAAGCTATCTTAAAATAATTAATTGAATGAAGCTAAATTAGCCAATGGTGCGCGACTTCTGAGACACCATTGGCTAATGTAGCTTCATTCAATTTAATTATTTTTAAGGTAGCTTTTTGATTAACTGTGCATACTATTAATTTTATTATTCGAACATATATTGTAATTGAAC
>JAJOZX010003752.1:117500-127500 GCA_023014485.1 Bathynomus jamesi | reverse complement strand
GAGAAAATCTATGACTTCTTGGAGACACTGGAAAGATTCAACGAAAATCAGCACGGATTCCGATCAGGAAGATCATGCCTATCACAACTTATAGAGCACTATAACAATATCCTAGATGCACTTGAAGGCAATGAAAACTATGATGTCATATACACGGATTTTGCTAAAGCTTTCGACAAATGCGATCATGGTATAATAACACATATATATCATGCTCCAGATAGATAGGAAATTTAGAGAAGTACGAAAGCGGTCGACTTTCGGCTAATAATGACCGATGATGCCAAATTTGAGACACAAACTCAGATAGCGATAAATACAGCAAAAAGAGTCGCGGGACAGGTAATAAGAACGTTCAAAAGGAGTGACAAGACAGTAATGATTCCCCTGCTGAGAACAATGATCATACCAAAACTTGAATACTGCTCAGTCTTGACTTCCCCATATAAAATGGAAGAAATTAATAAACTAGAAGAAACGCAGAGACATTTCACAGCCAGGAATGATGGCTGCAAAGAACTCAACTACTGGGAAAGACTACGTAAACTAAATCTGTACTCCCTGGAAAGAAGAAGAGAGAGGTACACCATATCTACATATGGAAAATTATCGAAAAACTGGTACCAAACCTTACACTAAACCCAATTACCATTCAAACAACACTGGAAAATAGGAAAGGCAGAATGTATAGTGTTCCCAAATTAAACGCCCGACAAGTGACCTCTTCAACACCGAAGGAAAATAGCTTGGTTGTAAGGGGACCAAGACTTTTCAACCAGCTTCCAAAGGACCTCAGAAACGTTACAGGGGTCAAAGTTGAAGTCTTCAAGAGAAGACTAGATGCCTGGCTGAGGACGGTACCAGATGAGCCGGGTGTACCTGGCTATGTGCGGTGGAGAGCGCAAGAGAGCAACGCGCTTCTCCACCAAGCCAGGCCTAGAGGTGGGGCCGCCAGCTTGACCTTCATGCGAAGAGAGACCAACACACGGAACCTGAACGAGGTTAACGAGGTTAACGAGGTGTGTGTGTAGATATATATATATATATACTGTATATGCAATATTTTTGTATGAAGTTAATTAAAACGACAAAAATTTTAATATCAACGTGTTAATACATGGAGTGGGAGTGCGCATGCGCAGGATCAAATGATTATTGTGCCAGTTTTATTATTACGTCTTGCGGCCTTTAATTCTTTCGTTTGCGTGAATTTCTCTCTTCGCGTTGTTAACTGAACTACAGTATGTACGAACATCAATGTTTTTGTTCCGAGTAAAACCGGTGCATGGAGAAACGGAAAATGTTACAGTAAACATCTGGTGATAAATCCGATAATGGCGTCATTTTGTAAATGATGATCCAAAGAGTGGACGGCCGTTTTTATAATGGGATCAAATTGTAGTCATACATTCAAGATTATGGTGACACAGGTACAATGGGACAAGATAAGTCTCTGTAATGATGGCACTCCACGAACGAAGTCCTGTTCTGATGAATCGATGCAGGTGAAGCCGGGAATTTTGACATCTGATAGTGCTGGTTATTAATAACTCGGGAGTTGGCGAAATGGGCCGCATTCGTCTGGCAGCTCTGGCTTGAGCGTTGCACCAGTTTCTGGACTCCTGGTCTGATTATTATTATTATTATTATTATTATTATTATTATTATTACCTTTTGACTAGACATATAAGATAGTCTTTGTTGAAACAAATTAACTCTGATTCATCATTGTATTATCGTCACTGCTATCATCAACATCAGTTTTAATCTGGTGTCAACGCTGCTGGCAAAATGAACTTGAAGTACCAAAGAGTCTACCTGTAGTATTATTGTTATTGAGTTGTAAATAATACTTTAATTCATTTCCTATTCTCGGCTCTCAAAGGACCGACTCTCTGATCGGTTCGCATTTGTTTACAGATGTAAATAAATTCAATAAACTTTGTGGCTATTCGGTGGATACATGGTCAAATTGGTGAATCTAACACCATCGAGGTAGATAGAGGGTTGCAATAATCTGGGTTGCTGCTTTGACTTAGAAATGTTTGATTGGTTGAAGAGGTTTATATGTCGATAATAGGAAATTAACACATACGAGTTGGCATTGTTTCCATTATTTTCCATTTTTCTTTGTTGATTACGTGGCTTTGTGCATTCAGATAAGGTAATAGCTACGTTCGGTCACACTCCAGCTGGCGAGAATTTGACAGGGATGATCGTATTACGGATCCATCACCAGGCACTGGAAATTTTCGTCTTGAAGAGGAAAAAAGGAAGAGGGAAGAGGTAAAGCATGAAGAATAAGAAAAAGGAGAAGGAAAGCAGAGAAACGACAGTCAGAAAGAATGAAGAAACTTCTCATTCTTTCCAACTTTAGGTTTAACTACCAAGAATTACTGATCCAGCTACGAACTCAATTCTCATCAGGGACTTGTAATTTTATACCTTCTTTGGGGTACTAAAGCCATAAAAAAATAAAATTCCGTTTTTGAAATCACACACACACACACACACACACACACAGACAGAGTGTTACAGGGAGTTACAAGAAAAAGAGGGAACCACAACAGCTTTACAGCCACTCGAGATGGCACCCATAACTTTCATACAACGGCAGACAAATTCAGAGAGAATAGAACAAGCAGAGAAAAGCAAAAGGTTCTTCTTTCCTCCTCATTTCCTCGCCCAAAATGGACAGGTTTGGAAATAAGAAGAAGAAAATACTCAGCAATTTGCAGAGGAGAAACTGCCGAGAAATTTTATAGAACAGTTGGGAACTGAAAATATACACATTATCATCATTCATCCTTGAGAGAGAGAGAGAGAGACACACACACACACACACACACACCACACACACACACACACACAGAAAAAGGAAACTTGCAATGATTTAAAAACTTTCTAAATTAGAAATGAACTTTCAGTCGCCAAACTTCTTCAATAGAAAAACGATAAAGAAAAATTCAGAATTGGAAATTAGTGGAAAAAATAAACAAGACAAAGACTTGAAAGAAAAGACGCTCAGGCCTTTTAAAAGACAAAACTTTTGACCAACCAACCAAGTTCTCGAAATCTCAAAAAATTTTCTCGAATACAGAATTTTCGACGAATATCTTCGAATCGGACGTTTACCGACAAACACGACATAAAACAAAATACGCCCGAGTTAATCTAACCGCATTTTATTGAATCTAACCTAACCAGACTTAACCTAACTCAGCGTAACTTAACCAATCACAGTTAAACTAACTACAACTAACCTTAAGTTACAAAGAAAATATCTAAAAAGTTTCGCAGCCATTAAAAACAGGATGAAATCTTCATATATCGACGCCAATTCGTTAAAAAAAAGTCTTATTTTTGTCTTTGTCTTGAAACTGTGACATTCCTAAAGAAAATCAAGACAACAAACGTCCTTTCCGTTTCTTATTCTCCCTTTTTTATTATTTCTTATTTTCATCGTCTTATTTTTTTATTTCCCATTCGTTTGAGTCGACCAGATGTGTTACGTCACAAAAGTAAATTTTGCGTCGTCCAGAGGCATTTTACTCGTTAACTCTCCCGCACTTGAGGTAATGACCATCATCTGCAATTGTACTTTCTATTAAAATTACTGTATTATTGTAATAATTGTAATATTGTAATATTTACTTTTGCCAATAAATAATGAAAGAAGATTGAATAATACCTCTCAACGTTTTGGGGCAGAACGTAAACCGAAATGTAGTAAATAATAATAATAATAATAATAATAATACCGAATATTAGTTTTACTTGATTTAATAGACGTTAATGTAAAAAATTTAGTAGAATTACTATCTAAACCACCGGCAAACGTAGTAAGTAAATGTTTGTTCAGTTTTGCGAAAAATGTAATTACCGACGCACGTAATCATTTCGCTCCTGATGCTGCTGAACTACTAATTTGTCCTCACGATAATCTACTTGCCTTAAATTTCAATTATCAGGTTCTATTTTTGCTGTAATTATTATTATTACTGCCTGTTCCTTTTTTTATAAGGTTATTACTTATTAGTATCACTCACAGACACCCTAAACTAGTGTCACTCTACCAAGTTGAATTTGTTTGTAATTATTCTTTGAAATAAAAATAATTACATTTTAAGTTCCATTTCTTAAATCATGTTATTTTCTCTAATTATATTTATCAAATATTCGGTATTCGGTTAAAAACATATAAATTTATTCGGCCGAATGCCGAATACTGAATATTCGGTACGTCCCTTATATATATATATATATATATATATATATATATATATATATATATATATATATATAATAATTCGTAATTAAACACGTAAAATAAATAAATTATGTACATACACAAGGAATCGCTTCTCATTTTTCCTTGAGGGTGTGCATTTATATATATATATATATATATATATATATATATATATATATATATATATATTATATATATATAATATATATATATGTTAACAAAAGTCTGTTCTCATAACCTTTTGTCATAATGTTATAATGTTTCAGACCAACAAAGACCCTAGGATCCACTCATGGCTGATCTACCTAACTGTGTTCGTAATTGTGTATTGTGTATGTCCTCCGTGGTGGCGGAGAGGACCTACAATTTTAGGTGGGTTCCAAACCACACAGCCTTAATTTTACTACCTTAAACTATACCCAATCTATCAACATATGCGTCTAATCGATTTTTAAACATGTTTATAGACGTGCTACTAATTACTTCTACCGGCAAACTATTCCAGCTATTTACTATTCTATGCGCAAAAAAGTTTTTGGCAACTGCTGTCTCGAACCTTCTACTTGTCAACTTACACCCGTTATTTCTAGTCCTATTATATTGAGATATTTCGAAAAAGCTATCTCTATCTACGTTATCGAACCCATTCATAATTTTGAAAACCTGGATTAGATCACCCCTTAGCCTCCTAGTCTCGAGTGTAGTCAATTTTAACTCCTTAACCTATCCTCGTACGACTTCGACCTAAGTGACGGAATCATCTTAGTTACTCGTCTTTGAACGCTTTCGATTTTGTCTATATCTTTTCGCATATGCAGATTCCAAAATTGGATCGCGTACTCCAAATGAGGTCCAACTAATGACACTGGTCAACAACAATTTTGTCACAAGGGTTTTGATGGGTGTTCTAAGTGTACATTTTCATGCTGAATCTAAATATGAAATCAGATTTTTTCTATCAGGCTTAGTTTACTTGTGACGCTATGTTCATTTTTTCCTCATTCAGCATGATCACCGGATAAAAAATAATAACATATTATATATAATTAAGTATATAACAATATTATAATATAAAACATTATAAAAATAATAAATATAATAATATATTATATTAATTAATATAACTATAATAAGATATATTTAATTAATATATATGTTGTATTAATTTTTCTGTAAAATTAGTACAATTTATTCCTTTGGGGAGAAAGTTCTGATAATGCTGGCAGGATAAATTTGGTCGGAGCAGCAGACTGTGCAGGTTGAAACATGTTTGTACCTGTTCAGACATGAGCCTAGTTTCTGTGTGTAGAGCAGCTCCAAGTCAGTCTGCTTGTAAATGTCACAGTGTTAACAGCTAGTGTCTGTTGCTTCTTGTTAATTTTACACCAGTGTTGTATTCATATAGATGTTTTGTAATGCCGCGGAACTGTCTGAATCATCCTAATTCCTTTTCTTATGTATGTGGTGATCTAACTTTAAAATCCCAGAAACGTAACTTTACACCATTAGTAAAAAAATGCTATGAACTTTATTTCGGATGTAAAGTAGGCGATCAGGACAAGAGTTGGGCCCCTCACATTTGTTGTGTGACATGTGTAAGACTACTTACAGGATGGCTAAACGGTTCACGTCACATGCCATTTGCTATTCCAATGATTTGGAGGGAACCCAAAGATCACACAACAGACTGCTATTTCTGCCTGGTAAATACAAAGGGGATCACTTCAAAACAAAGAGCCTTATGAAATACCCTAATCTACCGTCTGCAATGAGACCAGTTCCCCACAGTGCTCAACTTCCACTACCAATTCCTCCTGAACATGTAAGTTTAAGTGATGAGGAATCAAACGTAGCTGTAGCATATCACGAGGAAAAAGATGAAGACATTTCTGATCCAACATTCCAGGCTACCTGTTCCTCCAATGAACCACATTTACTGTCACAAGGAGATCTAAATGACCTAGTTCGTGATTTGAAATTATCTAAGAAGCAGGCTGAACTTTTAGGTTCAAGATTAAAGGGTTGGAATCTACTGCAACGTGACACTAAAGTTTGTTTTTTCCGCAGCCGCCATGATGAATTCAAAGAATGGTTCTCCCATGAAGATGGACTTGTGTTTTGTAAAGATGTTAATTCAGTCATGGGGGCTCTTGGTCATGAACATAACGTGGATGAGTGGCGATTGTTCATTGACTCCTCAAAAGTCAGCTTGAAAGCAGTCCTTCTTCACAACGGAAATAAATTTCCTTCTGTACCTATTGCACATGCTGCAAACATGAAAGAGTCATACGACAACATGAAGTTGCTTTTAGAAAAGTTTCAGTATCAGAAATATAAGTGGAATATCTGTGGAGATCTGAAGGTCATTGCACTTTTGCTAGGGTTGCAGCTAGGTTACACCAAGTACTGTTGTTTTTTATGTGAGTGGGACAGTAGGAACAAGCAAAACCACTACGTTAAGAAGGATTGGCCAAAACGCACCTCACTTGTTCCAGGCAAGAAAAATGTTGTGAATAGTTCACTTGTTGACCCTGAGAAAGTGTACCTTCCTCCTTTGCATATCAAGCTTGGACTTATGAAAAATTTTGTTAAAGCGATGGATAAAGCGCAAACAGGATTCACATACTTGAGAAATAAGTTTCCCCGGATCAGTGATGCCAAGATTAAAGAAGGCATTTTTGTAGGCCCTCAGATCAGAGAAGCGTGGCAGAGTTTCAAAAGTGTCTGCACAAATTTTTTGGGAAATCACAAGGCCGAAAACTATCCTGAAATAGTAGGAGATCTTCTTAAGTCTTACCAAGCAATGGGGTGCAATATGTCATAAAGGTTCATTTCTTGGACTCTCACTTGGACTTTTTTCCGGAAAACCTGGGTGCGGTAAGCGACGAACATGGTGAGCGTTTTCATCAGGATATTTCTGCCATGGAAAACCGTTACCAAGGCAAATGGAGCCCCAGTATGCTGGCTGACTATTGCTGGACTCTTAAGAGAGACATGCCTGAGGCAAAGCACAGCAGAAAATCAAAACGAGCTACTTTTTAAACTACAGGTATGTCTTTTCGATCATATTTTAATAAGTATGTAACTATATGGGTTTTTAAAAATTAAATTGCATGTCACACAAAAACCAGACCTGATAGAGAAATTTTACAAACTTATTTGGATTCAGCACAGAAAATACTATAAGAATAAGGTATTTTCATTCTTGGGACACGAAAAAAAATTTTTTTTGTTGCCCAGTGTGATTTATAAAGAGGAACAATAATATCGCGCGATTTGTACTCAAAATTCCGAGCTATAAAACCTAACACTTTGTTCGCTTTATTGACCGCTGCTGTACTTCGTTTCGCTACTTTAAAATCACCAGTGACTATAACTCCTAAATCTTTTTCCTGCTCTACACTTGCTAACTCCTTCCCTGACATACTATACGCAAAATTTCCGTTACGCGAACCTATATGTAAAATTTTGCACTTATCGACGTAAAATCTCATTTGTCATGTGACTGACCAATCAACGATTTTATTCAGATCTTCCTGGATTTTACCTCTATCTTCGTCATTAACTTCGTGTCATCCGCAAACTTTGAAACTGTACTGACTAGGCCGACATCTAAATCGTTAATATATATAAGAAAAAGCAAGGGGCCCAATACAGAACCCCGTGGAACGCCGCTCGCTACATTAGCCCAACACGACTCCGCTCCATCAACGACCACCCTGTTTCCTACCTCCCAACCACTCTTCTGTCCAATTTATTACTACACCCTTGATTCCATGAGCCTTAGTTTTTTTCAATGAGTCTTTTGTGCGGTACGGTGTCAAACGCTTTTTGAAAATCTAAATACACTACATCAACCGCCCGATGACTATCGATACTTCAACTACTCTTTGAAAAAATTTTAAAAGATTAGTTAAGCAAGATTTATTTCGCCTAAAACCGTGCTGCGTATTTCTAACCAAGTTATGCAATTCTAAGTGTTCGACTATACGATCCCTAATTATTGATTCCAGTAGCTTACCTACAACAGACGTTAAACTGATTGGCCTATAATTTCCGATATTTGATGTAGCGACGAGGCTTGTTTTCATTTAAATGGAACAGTGAATCGCCACAATTATTGTCACTGGAGCGACGAGCATGTACTGGATTAATTGGTAAATTCATTGCATTGTTTGTAATGTATAGTTAAAACTATTTTCTCCTTCACTTCTGTTATACCTTACTTCTTTAATATGACAACGGACTTTTGTTTCAACTTGCATATATATATATATATATATATATATATATATTATATATATATATAATATTATATATATATATATATATATTAATATAATAAATAATAATTAATAATAATAATAATAATCTAATCTTTATGGACTATGCATTTAAATAATTCAGAATAATTCATAAAGAGATTGAAACAAATACAACGTAAAAACTAATTTAATAACAAATGTTGAAATATTCACGTATATAATATTTAATTTCATATTTCAGGCTCTTAATTAAAGATGAAACACCAAATTACACGAATATATTTCTTACAATGATAATTATTACAAGCAAACTGTTGTTTTATTGAAAAACATGCCCAGTATTTTCATGGTTTTTTTATTATTAACATAAAACTTGCTTTTCTTTTACGGGCATAGCTGCAAAGTGATTGTCAATCAGTCATATACAGTCCCTGATATATACTCCATTAGAAATAAACAGTCTACGAAACAATTTATTTTTAGAGGTGATGTTGCTTATTGATATTTACAAGTCTGGTTGTTTAAAGGAAGGACACCCACTATGTTTTGAAATTTAGGAATATCATTTAGCTTACACTGAGATCTTGTAGATATGATAGAAGATATATATATATGAACTGAAAATGAAAAGGTTTATTGGCAGACTATAGTCCATATGACAAATATTATTAATACAATGAGAGTTCATATACTAAGGATAGAAATATATACAATTGCTTAGAAATAATACTGTAATGTCGAAGTTAAGTGGAGCTACAGACAGACGTTTTCGTACCAAGAAGTCCATAGCTTAGAGGATAAATGGCAGGACTCATGGATAGCTTGGATGATCGGGTTGGTTGATTTTTTAATTCTTTGCATTAGACTGTGTTGAGCACGTCTTGTTACCTCCGGGAAGCTCGGGACATTGCGGGTAGCAAACATTTGCGAAGCTGAGCATCTCGGGGGTAATTTATGTAAGAGTCTAAAAGACCCGTTGTACAGCAAATTTAGGGTTCTGCCAGAACCTTTTTTATAATTCACCCAGAGTTGCTGACCGTATATATTACTGCAGAAAGTACGAAAGAGTGTGTCTTTAGCTTCACTTGTACAGAAACGAAAGTTCCTTATGGTCATATTCGCTTTAGCACACAGGCTTCGAGATTGTTTTCTTATATCCGAGTCATCACTCAAGGAGCTGGTAATAGTTTGACCCAAATACTTAAACTCTTGTAGGTCCTCAATTACTTCACCATTCATTTTAAACCTTATATCAGCTGGCTGATTACAGCTTTTAGGATGAAATTGCATAACCTTAGTTTTTGTAACATTAAAAAGAATATCATGTTTCTGCGAATAAACTTCGCAGACTTTTAGTAGCCGATCCAGACCTTTAACAGAGGGACTTATTAACACCATATCATCGGCATAAACTAAGTTATTTATCCTTGTGTTATCTATACAACATCCCACTGTTGCCTCATTAAGTGAAGCAATTAATCCG
>JAJOZX010003752.1:52500-112500 GCA_023014485.1 Bathynomus jamesi | reverse complement strand
ATTATTTCTGAAGAAAAATAATTAGTATTGTAATTTAATTATTTTTCGAAGACCTTAATTTTAAATTAATGATCTTTATACAAATTTTTACGACACATTTCAGAAATTAGAAGCTGAGATTAATGAAGGAAAGAATCTGTGAGAAAAATACTGGAAACTAAGACTAAAAATTACTGATGGTTAACGTAACCTACAGACACATTCGTCTTTTATGACAGGGTACCACATATCTTAATCTTCCGAGATACGCCCATTTTTACGGAAATAAAATAGATAGAAAAAGGCTAAATAATAATAATAATAATAAGCAGTTCCCCATTCCCCGCTCCCTGTACAGTCGAGAAGAGAGGGAATACAATCTTTAATATATTGTCTCAGTAAATACAGGGTATCCTAGTATACACTTTTACAGGCTACCATATACAAAGGTGTTTTGTCTCTCAGTGTTTTGATGTGTTTCATTCGAAAAACGCAGCTTGCCCATGACCCCCCTCCCCCGTGAAAACACATGCGGCTATGTGTCACTCTGTTCAGCCACGCATGGATCCCGATGGCGGATATTTTGAACACCTACTACATTGTGTCGCGTGGTGCTGTTGCGTTCCAACAAGCGCCCGTGGTTCAATGGGTAACACCATTTCCTTATAAACGAAGTGAAAGCACTGAGGTCGAGAGTTCAACTCCCGATGGTGCTAGTGATAATAATCCAGGAGTTAGCGCAATGAATGGCATTAGTTTGACCTGAGCACTATACTAGTTTCTGGGCCTCCTGGTGACTGATTATCATGTACAGGCTTTTGAATAAAATACGTTCAAACACTGAGAGATAACATATGCTTAAGTTTGTTGAGGAATATTTATATTATATCAATTATTTTCTTATACGCTACTGTCGAGCGGGTTTGCCGCTCGAACGTAGGAATTCGACGATGGCCTGAATCCAATTGGGTAGTCCCCTTGTTTGTAGCCGGAATTATATCCGTAAGAAGTCTCGACAACTTTACTCTCGGAGTTATGGAACCAAGAAGAACAGTTTTCGAGTTATAGTCTATCCTCGTTGACACTCTCAGCCTTTTCAATAAATTTTGCTTTTTTGATCACTCTTACCTCTGGTAATTACGTCGTCTCGGAATGTTACTTTCGAGAAAAATGTCTGACTCTTTAGCGAGGTAATGCGTATAATTTGTGTAGAGAATTATGCTGGTCGAGCATTTGGGTTTTAGTAAAATTTAATTAAAGAAACGGGAGAAAATGCATTCTTATAAACGCTTATCTCAGATGGCGTGATGTTGAACTGTGGAATGTCGTCTGCGTTGCGCCTAAACTTCCCCGGAGGTGGGGAGAGGGGGAACAAAGAATTTATGCGATATGTACGAGTATATATATTTTCGTATATGTGTAGTGACCAATTGAAGATGCAGATTCGTTTGTAAACACCTTAGCAGTATTCCATCAACACAATTAGCGATATAACTTATCAAACCAAACATGATCAAGATGACGTCACAAGAGCATGCATAAGATGAGTCACAGCGCGGGAAAGACCTTAAGACAAAGGGACGCGGCGTCTCCTCGCTCTTCGAAGTTTCCCTGCACATTGTTTCGTCAAAACCTTGTCCAAATATATTCAACGGTCATTTTCGGCCGCTGTACGAGAAATCATTTGGCAAGACCTCTTTGGACGACACCCATACTCCACCAGCGATCTCTTCATCCAGAACGACGTGTTTTTCACTTCTATATGATTCTAAGATGTCTACGCACGGCGTAGAAGGAGGAATTTGTTTGTCTATTTCTCTGTCTGTTTCGTTGTCTGTTTCTTTGTCTGTTCACTACAAATAGTCCCCTCTCAGAGACTGCACAAGAACGATAATAAAGACGACCCCATTTCCCCAACAGTTTCCCCACAACCTACTACAGCAGCCTCCAACTCTACCTGATTCCCCAGTCCAGGAAAATGTCTCGCACCCTCCTGCCACTGAAGCACCGCCAAATGCAAGACCTAGCGTCCGTACTCGGAGTCGCCTCGTCAGTTTTGTCCCGAAATGGTGATCCTCTTTATTATCGACATTTTCAACAAACTGTAATTAGCATTCAGTTTTCTTCTGCATAAGGAAACGAACAAAATTTGAACATTTTCGCCACATGGAGCAACGGGCCAAAGATGTGGCCAGCGTCTCACCCCGCATTCAAGGAGGCAAACCCCCGCTCACATTTCTCCTCGGCTAGCGGTCGACCCACCCCCACCTTCAAGCTTCCCTCGCTTCGAAGTTTTCCTGCATATTGTTTCGTCAAAACCTTGTCCAAATATATTCAACGGTCATTTTCGGCCGCTGTACGAGAAATCATTTGGCAAGACCTCTTTGGACGACACCCATACTTCACCAGCGAACTCTTCATCCAGAGTGACGTGTGTTTCCCCCCACCCCACGCCTACTGGAAGGTTTTAAAAAAACATTCTTCAAGCAAACAAGCAAGGACACACACATCCTCGCAACGTGAGGGTGTACTGCAAGCACAGACACTCATCAAGGCACAGGGTGGCGGTCCCCTGCCTTCTTCAACTGTCTGTTTGCATCATTCCGTGGATTCACTACTCCTGCTTGTTTCCATGAACGACGTTTTTCTTCCTTCGGCAGGAACGTCATAGAGGAGAAATTTACACGCGACAAATCGGGCATCGCATTGACTTCATTACAGTCCCCCTGCCTCTCTTCTCGTCGCCTTTCTTTTCTCCCTCCATTTGCTCTGCGTTCCTGCTTACCCCAACTCCATCCCTTGTGGACCAGCCGAGTTACTCTCTCCAGTCCCACATCCTCCCCTATTCCTCCCTTCTCAGCACCCTATCTCATGCCATGTTTTCTACGTTTCGCCTTGCAAGAGCCTCAGCAGACCTACACTCCTCTGAACGAAAGATTTTCTTATCGCTTGCATGCGAACGTCTCTTCTTATCTCGTTCACTTCGCTCTCTGGGGGAAGACTACTTGTAGCAAGTTGTAGGGACCAACTGAAGATGCAGAGTCGTTTGCAAACACCTTAGCAGTATTCCATGAACACAATTAGCGATATAACTCATCAAACCAAACACGATCAAGATGACGTCACAAGAGCATGCATAAAATGATGTCACAGCGCGGGAAAGACCTTAAGACAACGGGATGCGGCGTCTCCTCGCTCTTCGAAATCCAACCTTAATGACCCACGAGCTAACACCATGTAAACCTCATTCGTTCAAGCCCCATTTGGGCTTGGTGTCACTCACCTAACTTTATATAAAGACTAATTTCGCGCGCGTTATAATTCCAAGTGTATACATTTATTGCAACTGTAAACGACATGTTTCTGTCTCATTCATAAATCATTAATTGCAACTGTAAACGACATGTGTCTCTCTCTCTCATTCATAAATCAGTAATTGCAACTGTAAACGACATGTATCTCTCTCTCATTCATAAATCAGTAATTGCAACTGTAAACGACATGGTTCTGTCGCATTCGTAAATCTTTTTATTTTGTGTAATAAAGGACAAAAATTCATTTTATCAATCAACCTAATTAATAACTTAATTAATAGCATTCTTTGATCTGAAAGATCTGGTGACCTCGGCCAAAGCATTTATCATTGATTATTTATTAATAACAATCACTTATAACCGTAATTATAAACATCATTCCTTATAGTACCGATTTACGCATCAAACATTGCTACAAACTGGCCATTAAATACATCATTATAAATTGGTAACTATATAGGTATCGCATATAATGATTACATGAGATTACGAGATTACATGAGATTAAATGATATTACGAGATTACATGAGATTAAATGAGATTACATGTCGGAGATGCAGTGCGTAGAAAAAAGAGAACTGCGGCTTTCTGCGATGATATGACTAAAGAATGTTAGTTTAACATAGAAAAGTAATTCGTCATGAACGAATTCGTTGGGACCGTAGAATTTATGACTATAGGACACTACTTTTTTAACATGCAATATTTAAAGTAATTTTCTTTTAGTGCATTACAATTCATTATTAATTAGGCTTTCACGTAAACTTCGTCATTTTTCATATCTTTATAACATTGATAACGTAAAAAAAATAGAAAGTATGAATTTATAGTTCCCAAAGCATAGTTGTCACGTTTAACTAAAACAGTATTTAGTTACGTTTAATTTCTTATATTAAAAGGCGTTCGCCATTGGTCCCTTTTTTCCTGCATAAAAAAAAAATCAGTCAGAAGGGCTACAAACTGGTACTACAGTCAAGCAAAATCAAATGAGGACCATTACGCATTTGGTAATAAACACCTGGATTATTATTATTATTATTATTATTATTATTATCACCATCGGGGGTCAAATCTCCACCTCAGTGTCTTCATATCGCTTATATGAAATGGTATTACCCATTGAACTATACGGGCGCTGGCTACTGAGAGATGAACTTCCGTATCGTGAAAGAAATAAGACTAATAGATAATCTAATCAATGTCTTGCTGTAAGGAATATTTGTATCATACGTTAAATTGAATTCCACGAATGAAAAGGAAGAACGAAAGTTTTAAGTATTCATAACATTAATAGCGTTCATTTTAAACTGAAGATCTGTGTGTTATCACTCTACCACTGTTGTCATTAAATGAGTGTGTTAATACACCACCACCACCACCACCAACAACAACAACAACAACAACACCAGGTGACACTACACCATGACTCCAGATTCTTGGGATCTTGGGAGCATTGCTCCAGTAAATTTGACCATGAGAAAAAGTAAATTTGGGTTTGGGTTTTGTTCATCCGCTAGACGTTATGCAATTTTTTTGCGTATACGTTCTTGTACAAACCAATTTTTTTAAATTACAATTTAGTTATTTTAAGTTTAGTTGGTAATTCCATATTTAACAATTATTTTTATTTTTTGTTAAGCTTCAATGTTTTTGATAATTAAAATTTTATTTAAACGTATATTTTTTTAATATAAAATTATCAGGATTGGACTATGTTCCATTGATCTCGGCCAGGTTTTGATAATTGGCCAGATAATTACTTGTGCAGTTTTAAGTAATCCACCATGACTCTAGAATTGAAAAGTTTAGTTAAGTTTAAACTTACTTTTACTTACTTTAACTTACCTACTTTTACTTACTCTTCCTTACTTTTACTAAGTTTAAAGCACTTACTTTTCTTACTTTCATTGTACTATTTTACTTACTTTTACTCACTTTTACCATACTATATTTACTAACTTTTACTTATTTTGTATTTTTCAGGTAGTCAATAATCAATAATGGATCCTAATATTGATGAAGTTGGAGAGAAAAGTGAGGGTGTTAAAGGGGTTTTTTTTGTGGTCAATGCAAGAACAAATATTCAAAGAAGCAAAACTGGGAGGAACATTTTAATTCCAAAAAAATATTTGTTACAATACAAGAGTCCCAGAGTTTGGGCCCACAGCTTAGATATTGCAGTAAAGAAATACCAGGATGAAGTGCAGCAAAGAGATACGGCAAAGCAGTCATTTAGTTTGTTCACAAATGTGCTAGTGCTAGACCTCAGAAAAATGAACCACTTCATCAACTGCTAATCTAGAAATGAAACTTTTCACTAGATGTTTTCACAGACTGAAGAAAGTGCTTCTCCTCCACCTAAGAAACAAAAGGTAAGTGAGGAATCTGCGCATCAGACTAACAAAACTGCTTTAGAGGAATTTGAAAATTCCCAATCTAGAAGACATTGAATGCAATTTTGCGCCTAACAAAAGAAACTCACCAAGCTGTTGTGGTTAATAAAGAGAAGAGTCAAAATATGCCTTCAAGTTCAAGTGTTGCATCCAAATCTAATAAAGCAAAAAGCAACAAATTTGACATTTCCATAGCCCATTTAAGCAAGTGTAAATCAATACAAGAATCCTGAACAATGATTTGATCAAATCTACATTCAAATTGGTGGAAAAGAAGGATCTAGGGCATGCTGATGATTCATTTTCAGTACCAAGTGATATAATGGAAAACCAAATAGTGACACTAATATGCCTGATGTAGATATAGCTGTTGAGGATGAAGATGATGATAATCAAGAAGATATTGATGATGCTTCTGATGATAAAATGTTTACATTATATTGCATAGCTTGCAACCCCAAAGCATGTGCTTCAGACAAACATTCTAACATAAAAGGTTACTTCAATGTTAAAGATTTAACCTATGTATGCAAACAAGGAGAAAATCAAGAGAGATGGTTTGAAATCTGAAAACCCACCTGAAGAGACATTTAATTAAACTTCAGCATCATCAAAGAGCTGCTGAATAAATAAACTTAAGGTGAGTTATAAACTGTACATTATTGTATTATTATGTTTAGCTAAACAATTTGTAATTGGTATGTCGTCAATTCAAGAGTTTACTATCATTAACCTATCTAGTGGTGTAAGGGGAAAAAAAGTAAATTCAGAGCTGTGCTCCAGTAAATTTTTTCAAATGTGGAGTCCATGCACTACACCACAAATGAAACAAACAAATAAACAAGAGGAGCGTAAACTTTGTCGGAGAAGACGAATGTGCCCTCTATCGTAAAATGAAAGTAAACCAATGATTGCTTTACCCCTGATGAGTATAGCAATACACGAAAGACTTTAGAATCATTTTATTATTTCACTCTGTGTGTGTGTGTGTGTGTGTGTGTGTGTGTGTGTGTGTGTTATGCTCTTACAGCTTTAAATAACATTTAAAAAAAAATCGGTTTCATCTTCTGTAACCTAAAAGGCGGATCTAACCCAAGCATATAATTTCAAAATGAATATGAAATGACTAACAGATTTGTGGATGTGAAAAGATGCTCGTATGCGCAGGATATAATTGGCAAGTATTCGATACAAACTGTCTTTTTATCTTATTGCTATGAAATTTGCAATTTTAGCCTTTTAGGCATTTGAAAAGATAAAATAATGATTTGAACGTTTGAACAAGGCAATGTGTGTATTGCACAAATTAATTAATATTTCAGTTATCAAAAATATAGGACGTCGCAAAGCAAGCAAATTGAGCATAAGTTATGCATCTACTCATTTTGCTTCTGGAGGGTATTTATGTAAGACACAGGGCATGGTTTCCAACGGGATTAACGTGTAACCGTTGACTGATGAAGAACATAAATTTGCAAAGTTAAATAGACTTTCCATCATAAATGCTGAATACATAGTAATAAAGGTAAGTTACTTGTATCCTTCAGTATAATGTCAGATATTGCCAATTATTCGTCTCTCTCTCTCTCTCTCTCTCTCTCTCTCTCTCTCCCCTCTCTCTCTCTTCCTCTCTCTCTTTCGAAAACCTTTTAGTTTTGGACATTCTCAGAGGAATATTTTAAACATTTTTAATTTTATTTTCGCCTTTCATTTGGATGATAAATGCAGTTACATGTAAATAATTAACTATGTTTAAAATTTTTTAGAAAAGAATACAGTTAAAAATGGGTCTTCTAGGCATAAACTTTGCTATATTGTAATATATTTGATTTAGATTATACAGTAATAAAAATTCCGTTATGATTTTATGCGAAAAACAAATATATAATGCAGATATACGTACATTATACAGAATGTCACATTTTTACAGTTTTACATGCAGTATATACGTATAGGGTGAGCCAAAAAAAAGGGGAGACCTCGAGGCTTTGGCTGTAAAATCCAGTTATGGTCAAATTTTTCTTTTCTGTTATTTCTATTATTATTTCTATTATTATACCGTATTGTTTATTACTTCTTTTTCTATTATTTCGAGGATTATTTCAATTTCCATTTGTAATGATAGGATTAAGTAAATGCAACTTTATTTTATTTTCTATTAATTCTATTTATATTTCTAATTTCTAATTTTATTTTTTATTTCTCAAACATTTTTGCCTGAAAAGCTGTCATCATGCTTCCCAGCGGCATATTCAAATAAGAATACTGTAATTAAACTACTTGCCACTAAAAATACAAAATTAAACGTTAATGCCAACATTGTGTAAACCGATATGGATGTCATGTACTGTAATCTTATGTAATATGTTCTTTTTCAATAAAGATTATTATTATTATTATTAAGAATTTCTGTGGAGCAGAAATTCTTATCGTAATCGTTCCATTTATTATTATTATTATTATTATTATTATTATTATGTTAGTTTAGGTGAAGATTAGATTAGGTTAGGTTAAATTTGCATATAATCCTAAATTCAAGAATTTTAATTTTGGAGCTGTGAAGAACAACAGAAATGAGGCGAAGTGGGAATGAACAAAATTAAGTAAATATGCGCAGTGATATGGTAAGTATTGTTCAAAAAGTTCTCCTTCCTTTCATCTCAAAATTAATAGTTTAATGTCGACTGCAAAATCGAGATTCAAGCAAATTTACATTTCTTACTGTGATAAACTTTACTCACAATTATCTTTAATGATAAACTTTACTCACAATTATCTTTAATGATAAACTTTACTCACAATTATCTTTAATAATAAACCTTACTCAGAATTATCTTTAATGATAAACCTTACTCACAATTATCTTTAATGATAAACTTTACTCACAATTATCTTTAATAATAAACCTTAATCACAATTATCTTTAATGATAAACTTTACTCACAATTATCTTTAATAATAAACCTTAATCACAATTATCTTTAATGATAAACCTTACTCACAATTATCTTTAACAAGAGCAAGGAAACGTCAATGATATGAACGTGGAATTTCTTTTATAGCTGAACGATTTTATACATTTTTATATAATTCCTTTTTTATATAATTCCAATATAATAATTTCACCCGTGTGAATATATAATTTGTCGATCTTAAAATTTCCTACCGACTTCTTAAAACTCCGACTAATAGTTTTCCCTGTGGTTGAGTTAATTAATCTGGCTGTGAACCAACTTTCAAAACCATCTTTGGCATCTTTCTTCTAAGGAAAGCGAACCATTTCCTTGAAATGAAACAATCACAGGACGAAGAATCAAGAATCGAGAAGGTTGTAAAAATAGAATTTTTTTATTTTGGTTCAACTTAAAAAAAACTTCCTCAAATTCTCGATAAGTTGGCACGGCGATCCTACTTCATTTCAAGGAAGTATTATGAGGAAGTGTTATCTCAGCAAGGGCGTAGGAGCAGAGGAGGGGGGGGGGGGGAGGCCGGAAGGGTCAACAATGGAAACTGGCCCACTCAGTTTTCAGCTCTAAATTAAAATTCAGTTAAATTTAAAATAATAAGTAGTTAATTAATTATTGCGTAAGTCATAGTATGGTAATAGCTAGTTATAATACAGGGTGGCCAAAAAGTTTGGGCAACCCCTCAAAATATTTACATATCTAATTTTTACGTATCTCATATTTACATATCTAATTTTTTGCATTTTAGTAATTTTTTGTTAAATTGAAAATTAAATTAAATGTTAAAAATGTCAATATGCAATAAATTCTTTTATTCAGGTACACTATCTTATTTTGAGGTGGTGCCCAGACTTTTTGCCCGCCCTGTAGAATAGATGGTCCAGCGTATATAAGGCAATTTGGCCCGATTTTCAGAAAATTTTGCTAAATATTTACAGATAGACGCTCTGTATCACCTGTAAATACTGGTCACTCATTATTTTATTTTCAATAGGCCTATTACCTATGACGTACCACAACATAAATCATACCATATTCAGAAACATTCTATGGCCTATTCATAGTCTATTCTGTGGTACATTCGGAAGTTACCCCTGGCCTACCCACTTTTAAATGCATTCCTACGTCCCTGTACCTCAGATACCCTCGTTCATATAACTGCTTTATATTAAACAAAATATGAATTCTGTTCAAGTTGAGCTTCCATGAAAAATATTTACATTTATTACCACGTAAACAAGATTAATAAATTAGATAGGAAATAGAATTAAACTCAATTATTAATTAGAAAATAATGTTATTTTAGCGACTGTAATAATTGTAATAAATTGAATTTAAAATAATGAAATGGTTTTATCGAGTGTAAATTGTTTTATTAAAATGTAAATGTTTTATCAAGTGGTTTTATTAAGTGGTTTTACCAAATGGTTTTATCAAAATGTGAATGGTCTTATCAAATATAAATGGTTTTATCAAGTGGTTTTACTAAATGTAAATGTTAACCATTATTTGTTACTGTATGCATAGAAAGAGAGAAGAGAAAGGGGAGACTGTTTTAAATTGACTATTGATATCAAAGTTACAAAGTTACAATTACAGTCAGCCAATCAGTGAAACGCTTTAACACATATTTTGAGATGAAATTTTATACCAAGGTATGGCAGATTTCGGCTTGGAGACTGTTGAAACAAGGAACCAAAGCTCTTGTAATAATTATTTAATAGTAAAACCTTCTTCTATTGGTCCAACCGACTTAAACTAAGCTCTCCGAAACTCAAGTTGCACCGCTCTGTTGGTTAAAATTCCAACCCAAACTCATTCAAGATCCGTCTTGACGTAATTTTTCTCAAGCCAATATGGCGTCAATCGAATCAAAGATAAATGCAAAAAAACTTCACTTTTTTCTACGTGAAGGTCAAAATATGATAATAAAACCCCACTCTAATAGACAGAGTTTATTTCCACAACAGCTTCGATGCCCACTGGCATCCTCTTCGGGTGGATACAGAAAAACGAATGAACCAAAAACAAGAGGGAAAACAGTCCAGTGGACCATTAAGAAATTCGCACCAAGGTTAGATCCCGTTCTCCCGACACTGGAAGGGCATTTTTATTGAAGGGACCCGCTTATATGTACATTCGCACAAATTTAAAACTATCTTCTTGTTCTATACATACAGATTCTATTATTTTTTTATATAATTACTGCATTTTATTAAATCTATTACATTTAATATTGCATTATTGTTTATTACAGAAATTATAAATCTATTATTACATTGGTTATTACATTGTTGTTTATATACAGAAATTATAAACCGAAAACGAATGAAAAAGATGAGAAGGAAACAATCCAGAGACCATTAAGAAATTCGCACCTAGGCTAGATCCCGTTCCCCCGACCCCAGAAGGTCATTTTTATTAAAGGGTCCCGTTTATAAGTACATTCCCACAAATTAAAACTATCTTCTTGTTCTATACATACAGTTTCTATTATTTTGACATAATTACTGCATTTATTATTGCATTTACATTTTTTAACATTTATTATTATTACCTTTACCTTTACACAAATTATTACATTTATTTTATTACCTTTATTATTACATTTATTGCATTTATATTTATTTCCACATTTATTACTTCCATTATTACATTTACATTTACGTTTATTGTTCCATTTACATTTTGCCGGAAAAACTGAAACGAATGAACCAAAAGCGAGTAAGAAAACAATCCAGAGACCTTTAAGAAATTCACACTTAGGTTAGAACCCGTTCACCCGACTCCGTAAGAGATTTTTTGACCAAGAATCTCATTAAAGGGTCCAACTTATAAGTACCTTCGCACAAATTAAAATTATCTCCTTGTTCTATACATACAGACTCTATTATTTTTCTTTTGACATAATTATTACATATATAAAGTAAATGCAGTAATTATATCAAAATAATAGAATCTGTATGTATAGAACAAGAAGATAGTTTTAATTTGTGGGAATGTACTTATAAGCGGGACCCTTTAATAAAAATGCCCTTCTGGGGTCGGGGGAACAGGATCTAGCCTAGGTGCGAATTTCTTAATGGTCTCTGGATTGTTTCCTTCTCGCCTTTTTCATTCGTATTTCGGTTTATAATTTCTGTATAATAAACAACAATGATATATAATCAATGTAATAATAAATTTATAATTTCTGTAATAAATAATAATGCAAAATTAAATGTAATAAATTTAATAATAAATGTAGTAATTATATAAAAAAAAATAATAGAATCTGTATGTATAGAACAAGAAGATAGTTTTAAATTTGTGCGAATGTACTTATAAGCGGGTCCCTTTAATAAAAATGCCCTTCCAGTGTCGGGAGAACGGGATCTAAACTAGGTGCGAATTTCTTAATGGTCCCTGGACTGTTTTCCCTCTTGTTTTTGGTTCATTCGTTTTTCTGTATCCACCCGAAGAGGATGCCAGTGGGCATCGAAACTGTTGTAGAAATAAACTCTGTCTATTAGAGTGGGTTTTATTATCGAATCAAAGATATTTCAAGAATTATTCACGACATTATTTATATTGTATTAGAAATTACATGTTAATGATGTTAGAAGGCTACTGCTAGATCAAATTTAATCATTTATAAGCTTAAGTAAAGATTTGGTAGTCACTAATAACTGCATTTTCTTTCAGTTTCCATGGTAACAGCCGAAGAATTTGGTATGTTTATGTTCCCACTATATGTTGTAACTGGGAAACATATGTTAGATTTAGAACTTAGAACAAAAGTAGGCCAGTGAGAATACTTCAAGTACACACACTTTCTCTCTTTCCATTCACATTTAAAAACTCATAATTTCTCTTTTGTAAACAGATGACAAACTACGTCTTTGCCATTAACATTTCTGGTTTAGTTTTTGGCAAGTTACGACGACATAAACTAACATTTTCAACAAAATGTTAATTGCAAACGCATTAAGAATTAATTTTAAAAAGGGCCCTTTGTTTTACTCTACCTGTGGTGACATCAAATCACGTATTTGAATTAAATGAGTCGTTGTGAGTCATTTACCCCAAATAATGGCACCCTCGCCTTTAGGGACAAGATTTTAGTCTCGAGGTAAGGAAAAATAATGATCATCTCGGAGAATACTGAAATTTTTTCTGATAGACTCGTTATTATGAAGGCTTTGCAGAGGACTGATTCATTTTGAAAGCAGAATTTCATCTACAATGAGTGATTATTCTGGTTTGGTCGATTAGGAATAAATAATCTTCAAAACACTCATTTATTTATTTTTCTCGGAAACGAAAATAAAGTACATTTATTTTGAGTTATTTCATATTATACGAGAAAATACCCAAGTCTATAAAGTAAATATCGTTCCATCACCTTTTGTACGAGTTCAAACTTGGGAGTAGTGCGGCTCTGACTTCGCGCAAAATTTGTCAAGCATGGGGAGAGGACTCAGTCAGCGAACGTGATACGCAACAATGGTTTCAGAAATTCCGTTTCGGTGACACGAGGCTTCGAGATAAACCTCGCTCCGGTCGTCCGGTGGCTATTGACAGTGACATTCTGAGGTCGCTTGTCGAGTTAAACCCAAGTCAAACCATACGAGAACTCGCACAGATACTCCAAGTGGATAACACAACTGTTTCCGATCATCTGCTGCAAATTGGAAAGGTGAGGAAGCTGGATAAAGGGGTCCCTCTCGAACTTTGCGAAAAGAACAAGAATCACTGTCTGTCCATCTGTTCATCATTGCTGCTAAGAAACAACAATGAGCCATTTCTTGAAAGAATTGTAACGTGTGATGAAAATGAATCTTGTACGATAATGTGAAACGCTCGGGTCAATGGTTGGATAAGGATGCCCATCCTGCAAAGATGCCTAAACGCGAACTCCATCCAAAGAATTCCGGAGCGAGATTTATCCTGAAGGCTCGTGTCACCGAAACCGAATTTCTGAAACCATTGTTGAGCATCACGTTCGCTGACGGAGTCCTTTCTTCATGCTTCACAAATTTTGTGTGAAGTCAGAGCCGCACTACTCCCAAGTTTGAATTCGTACAAAAGGCACATTCGAATTTGCTCCGATGTCATTGTTCTTCTGAATGCTGAAAAAATATAAAAAGGAACAAAAAATATTTATATTTATATTATAACAAATTAAAGTAATTATAGCCTATCTTAATTTAATGTTTAAAGATACAAAAACAAAAAAAAAACTTGTGCACCTTTTAATTTCACTGTTCCAAAACCGACAATACTTTTCCTTTTCCCTCAACCTGATATACAAAATTAAACAAAATTCCTGTTCAAAATCTTTCGTATGAAATTATTTACACAAGGGTGAGGGTGGACTGACCATGTATCGTAGATATAGGTAGGGTTACCATACGCCCGGCAAAAGGAGAACATGTCAGGTATTAATTGGGTCGTTTGAGGTTGTGGAAAGCTCATTTTTAAGTCTGGATCATATCTAAGTAAAAAGCCGGACAATATCAACATATTTAAAATGCCTGCCGGACAAAAGACATGAGATTGAAAAGGAGGACATGTCCTCCTTTTGCCGGACGTCTGGTAACCCTAGATATAGGGACTCATTAGGGAGAGTTGGATACGCTTATTTCTTACACTCTGCTACTTTGAACTACTGTATTTCGAAATTTCGTCCATGTATCTTCAGCGGAAAAATAAATACAGGATTCCTATTAAAATATTGTAAACAAGGAATGAAAGTTTCAAACGCGTTCAAATTGACAACAAAATTCCAAGAAAATACGTCATCTAGAACAAGAATTCCATTAAAAATACAGTCTGAACCAAAGCTCACAATATTAATAACTTAGAATTTATATACAAAAGGTTGACAAAAGTAGACACCTTTGTCTTTTCAAAATATCTTTGATTTGATTATAAAAGTCACTAAATAATAACAATCTTATTGAGTCAATAACTGTAAAGGGGAAAAAGAACATAACTTTAAATATATTGGTTCAATTAATTTGTTATTTATTGACTTTTATAATCAAGTCAAAAACGTCTGAATAAAAACAACCGATCAATTTTCTCTTTTTGGGAAAACTGAGACGTATCGAATTTTATGATCGTCTTCCTAGTTTCTCAGCCCTTGCTTGCGTGTTAAACTGCTCTGAAGGCGTTTAAGGCGTTTAAGGCGTATGTTTTCAAATCCTTATGTATTCATATATTTATTTATTTGCTTACACGATGTTGCACTTTATTTTCACTCAATATATTATCACTGCGAATGCACTGGCACTTTATAACCACTACGATGGAAATCAATTACAGTATATCGCCACGTAATGTGTCATTTTTAATTTAGTATTATGGGAGAGAGCAAAGAAAAATGTCCCTTCACCAAGGAATATCGCACAACTACAGTATATATATACAGGGTGGGCCAAAAAAAACTATTACCCTGATTTTGAACAATATAATTTTACCTTTATCAAATGTTATTTGTACAATCAATATATGTGGCCTGTATAGAATTTATGGTCTATCTCGTGATGAAGTTGGATTTTTGCTAACTGTAACCATTATTTTGTAATTTGCTGATATACAGACACGGGTAGAAAAACTTCTGTTTCTATGCAGTTACCTAATTGAGTCCAAGATTATGCGGAATGTGCCCTCCTCCATTATCAATGCACGCTTGCAACCTTGCTCGCCATTGACCTACCGCATCAAGGATTTTTCTTGGTAATAAGCAGCAGTGATTTTGACATTTTGATCAACAAAAACAATCTCTGGCTTCCCTAACTTGAAATAAAGATGGAAACCATGACTTTTGAGAAAAATGCGGACGTTCCCTGCAAAGTCGATCTAGACTGATAGATTTTTGTTCTGTCTTCCATAAACTCGGTCATTTTGTGAGCTTATTGTTGAAGTAACCGTAAAGGTCTTCTCGTCGCTGAACCATATTTTCGACACTTCTCTTTCTGGAATCAATCTAACAGAGCACGACATTTTTCAACTCTTGCTTGCTTATTTGTTGCAGAGAGCTATGAACTTCGACTCTTTTAAAGCATTTAAGATCCAGATCATCTTTTACTAACGACGAACACTAGAGCGAGAAATACCAGTACGTGATGTTTTTGGCCTTCCACTGCCTTCTTTTCGTTGGTCGACCCTGTGATATCGATTTTCTTTATGAGATATTGAAGTCCAGGTATCGTCCATCGTTTATTTGGAAACTCTTTCTTCATTCGTTTGGCACCCCAGTGTTTCTCCTTACGCAGGATCAATATCAATGCTTCATTTTCCAAAGAGTATTTCATTATGTTATAACTTGTTCACCAGCTATAGCAGAATGATGGTCTTACTTTTGTTTACTTTTGTTGAGTTTGAACGACGGTTCAGGATCGACCTGCGGTCGACCCCCTCGCAGCATCCCGCCTCATTTGCTGGACTTGGTGAAGGAGGGAATTGCTCTCTGATCGCCTCCTGCCCTCGTAGCCAGCCACGCATGGCTGGTCAGGGACTTTGCACAAGAATCTGTCCAGCTGGTTCTTGAAGTTATTCAGGTTGGTGTGCTGGAGATTCCTCACTTCTTTTGGAAGGACATTGAAAAGCTTTGGGCCTCGTATTCTGAGGGTATCTGAAATGAAAAAGGAAATAAATTAATTATTTTGTGTAAAAATTAGGAAAATTAATTATTTATGGGGAAACTGACTGTCATCTGAAAGTATCAATTGCTGAAAATGACCGCCTTTCAATTGAGCACCATATTCTGATACCTCCCTTCAGTTGTGAGCCTGTACCTCTACTCCTGGGGTGTTGAATCTAGATTCAAAGTAAGCGTTTGAAAGAGTAAAAGTATGGGTACAACATACGGCCTCAGCAGTAAGATCACTATAGAGGGTGAACCACAATATTTTTTCAAAAGTTGGGTGATAGTTTTTGGCCCACCCGGTATATATATATATATATATATATTATATATATATATATATATATAATATATCATAATGATAATGATGCGGCGCTTTACTGGCAGGATATAAATCCTATAACATAGTACAATAGTCTTGAAGGTAATAAGTGGGACGATTATATATACAGTATATTATTATTTTATAATATTATTATAGTAATATATTATAATGTATTATATGTGTATAATACATATAATAATGTATTATATATAATTCAATTTAATTCTTCAATTCTTCAGCTCCCAGGTAGGCTAGTCAGCCTGTCAGTGGAGCCAGCCTCCTTCGCCACTCCGCCCTGTCCAGCAGCACTCCCGTTTCTTCGAGCTCTTGCATGCTGGGCAAGTCGTATCTTCGCAAGCTCTCCTCCACTTCGTCCCTCCATCTCCTTCTCGGTCTCCCTCGCGGTCTTCTGCCATTCCCTGGTCTCCACTCCAGCACCTCTTCGCAGTTCTCCCCTCCTCCATTCTCTCCAAGTGGCCCAACAATCTCAATTTAGCAATGTCGATTTTTCTCAAAATCGGCGTTACTCCCACATTGGCTCTTATTTTTTCATTCCTTATCCTATCTCTTCGCTTCTTTCTCAGAATAGTCCTCAGCGGTCTCATTTCTGCCGCCTGAATTCTGCTTCGATCTGCCATGCGCATTTTCCAGTGTTCCGACCCATAAATCAGTATTGGTGTTAAAACTGTTTCGAAGATTATTTTCTTAGTTCCAAGGAGCGTATGTTCATCTCTCAGTAACATTCCGACATTTTTACTAAACTTTGCAATTCTTTCAGTTATTTCTTGTATATTGCCGCTTTCTTTAGTAAACATACTCCCTAGATATTTAAATTTTTCAACATTTCTTATTTCCTTATCTCCATTTTGAACTCCAAATTCTCCTTCTTCTCTTCGACATACACTTAATATTTCTTCTTTTCTACATTAATTTTCCATTCCCCCTTCCTTCAAACATTCATTCCAATCAATTAAAGCTCGTTCTATATCTTCTCTCTCTGTCATCCAGAATGCTATGTCATCCGCATATGCCATTATTCCATTACTATTATTCATGACGTCGCTTGAAACTTGCAATTACTATTTCCATGTAGGCTATAAACAGGAATGGTGATATAACACTGCCCTGATTCACCCCTGTTCTTACTTCAAACCACTCATCATTTTTGTGTCCAGTCCTTACTTTGCATTCGCTAACTTGATACAAACTTTTCAAAACCCTAAGAAGTGTCCCCCTTACCCAATAAATCTCCTCCAAACATCTCCACATTCTTCTTCTGGGCACTGTATCGAATGCTTTTTTAAGATCTATGAATATTACATAGATGTTAGTATTAAATTCCCATGCCTTTTCTATAACAGATCCAACTGGGATCTTTTCCGTTTGACTGCCGCCATTGAAACATAATTAAACTCCAGCCTTCTTTAGTTAGCTTTATAAGGCTAACTAACAAAAATATCACGACCTAACCTAACCAATCGTCAAGGTCGTACAGTTGACCTAACGATTGGTTAGGTTAGGTCGTGATATTTTCGTTAGTTAGCTTATAAGGCTAAGTAAAGAAGGCTGGGGGCACTCACCTCTTATGTTTCAATGGCGCAGTCAAACGGAAAAGATCCTTATAATGTATTATATATATATATATATATATATAATATTATAATATATAATATATATATATATATATATATATTACAAAAATTATATACATTTTTTTATATTATATATTATATATATATATAATATATATATATATATATACACACACGATATTTCGGAATAGTTTAAAGGAGCAGAGTGTAAGAAATAAAACGTATCCAAACTCTCCCTAATTAGTCTCTATATCTACATAGTCAGTCCACCTTCACCCTTGTGTAAATAATTGGACCTTTTCCAGTTTGTGTACCGTTTTCATATAATTTATTTTTGAGAATATTTTTGTTAAAAACTAACGAAAATATCACGACTTAACCTAACCAATTATCAAGAGCGTACAGTTGATCTATCAGTAAAATAGTAAATACTATTCCAGAAACAAACAATGTTATAATTAATAATACTGTAGATCAACTGTACGCCCTTGATAATTGGTTAGGTTAAGTCGTGATATTTTCGTTAGTTTTAACAAAAATATTCTCAAAAATAAATTATATGAAAAACGGTACACAAACTGAAAAGGTCCAAATAATTTCATACGAAAGATTATTTTGAACAGGAATTTGTTTAATTTTTATTTATTTCAATTAAACACTCGAGGCACTTTGATTTTAAACTAAACTGTTCTGATTTGGACCCACAGGCTTTAAATGTGAAACTAAAAAAATTTATACTTCTTTTAATTTGTAAACTTATTGACCGATTGACTTTTACACTTCAAAGAAGTGTATGAAACTTTGATGAAACGCGATGGAACGATATTTACTTTATAGACTTGGGTATTTTCTCGTATAATATGAAATAACTCCAAACAAATGTACTTTATTTTCGTTTCCGAGAAAAATAAATAAATGAGTGTTTTGAGGATTATTTATTTCTAATCGACCAAACCAGAATAATCACTCATTGTAGATGAAATTCTGCTTTCAAAATGAATCAGAGGAATTCCACGAAAAAAGTCCTTGGAATTTATGTCCCCTGCAAAGCCTTCATAAAAACGAGTCTATTATTTTTCCTTACCTCGAGGCTAAAATCCTACACCCTAAAGGCGAGGGTGCCATTATTTTGGGGTAAATGACTCACAACGACTCATTTAATTTAAATACGTGATTTGATGTCACCACAGGTAGAGTAAAACAAAGGGTCCTTTTTAAAATTAATTCTTAATGCGTTTGCAATTAACATTTTGTTGAAAATGTTAGTTTATGTCGTTGTAACTTGCCAAAAAGTAGACCAGAAATGTTAATGGCAAAGACGTAGTTTGTCATCTGTTTACAAAAGAGAAATTATGAGTTTTTAAATGTGAATGGAAAGAGAGAAAGTGTGTGTACTTGAAGTACTCTCACTGGCCTACTTTTGTTCTAAGTTCTAACATATGTTTCCCAGTTACAACATATAATGAGAACATAAAAATATCAATTTCTTCGGCTGTTACCATGGAAACTGAAAGAAAATGCAGTTATTAGTGACTACCAAATCTTTACTTAAGCTTATAAATGATTAAATTTGATCTAGCAGTAGCCTTCTAACATCATTAACATGTAATTTCTAATACAATATAAATAATGTTGTGAATAATTCTTGAAATATCTTTGATTGCGATTGACGCCATATTAGCTTGAGAAAAATTTAAGTCAAGACGGATCTTGAATGAGTTTGGGTTGAATTTTAGCGAAAAGAGCGGTGCAACTTGAGTTTCGGAGAGGTGACTTTAAGTCGGTTGGACCAATAGAAAAAAGGCTTTACTATTAAATCTTTATTACAAGAGCTTTGGTTTCTTGTTTCAACAGTCTCCAAACCGAAATCTGCCATACCTTGGTATAAAATTTCATCTCAAAGTATGTGTTAAAGCGTTTCTCTGATTGGCTGACTATAATCGTAACTTTGATCTCAATAGTCAACTTAAAACATAGTCTCCCCTTTCTCTTCTCTCTTTCTATACATGCAGTAATAAATAATGGTTAACATTTACATTAGTAAAACCACTTGATAAAACCATTTATATTCGATAAAACCATTTGATAAAACCATTTATATCTGAGAAAAACCATTCACATTTTGATAAAACCATTTGATAAAATCATTCACATTTTGATAAAACCATTTGATAAAACCATTTATATCTGATAAAACCATTCAGATTTTGATAAAACCATTTGATAAAACCATTCACATTTTGATAAAACCATTTGATAAAACCACTTAAAAACCACTTGATAAAACATTTACATTTTAATAAAACAATTTACACTCGATAAAACCACTTCATTATTTTAAATTCAATTTATTACAATTATTACAGTCTCTAAAATAACATTATTTTCTAATTAATAATTGGGTTTAATTCTATTTCCTATTTTATTAATCTTGTTTACGTGGTAATATATGTAAATATTTTTCATGGAAGCTCAACTTGAACAGAATTCATATTTTGTTTAATATAAAGCGGTTATATGAACAAGAAGATCTATATACGCGAGTGTGTATATATATGTATATATATATGTAAAGAACGACGCTTGTGTAGAAGAGCGTCCGCACAAGACTAGGAGAAAGAACGAACAAATGAAAAATGGGGTATCTCCCAGGAATCGAACCCAGGATCATCCAATTGCCGGTCGGACATGCTAACCACTACACCAAAGTCCCCGATCAGTAGAAGTCGTAATTCTCCTACATACAAGCGGAATCAAATGCCCTGAGGGGCACCTTCTCATGCCGTACATATATACATTTTAACTGCAAACGACACATATTATAATTAATGTAAAGAACGACGCATGTATAGAAGAGCGTCCGCACAAGACGTTCGTTCTTTCTCCTCGTCTTGTGCGGACGCTCTTCTACACAAGCGTCGTTCTTTACATTAATTATACTGTGTGTTGTTGCAGTTTATATATATATATATATATATATAATATATATATATATATATATATACAGGGGGCGCAAAAGTCAGGAGTCATAAGGAGCTAGAGAGAATGGAGCTTTTCCGTTCGATGGCCATTATCTTCAAATACAAATTACAGTTTTAGTTAAAAATTTATAACTTATGCAATGATGGCTCTTCGACTTTTGACTTTTGCGCTACCTATAGTATATATATATATATATAATATATATATTATATATATATATATATATATATATATATATATGAAAGACCGAATCACAGACAAGAAGAAGGAATATATATATATATATATATATATACCGTGTGGACACAAAAGTGTCTCTGTTTTTAATCGCTTATTACTCAGTCATTATTGCAGCTTCACAAATGAAATAAAAAGCATTCGAAAGAGAACATTTTAAAGTTTAATTTATTCTACATGTGTTCAAAGTGACGTCCCTGGACATTCTTACATTTCACACAACGGGAAAGGAAGTTATTTATTACATTTCCAAAACACTGCATTCAATGGACTGTACACTCTCTACCACCGCTTGCTTTAATTCTTCGATAGAGGATGGCTCTTGCCTGAATACTTTGTCCTTGACAAATCCCCAGAGAAAAAAGTCCATAGCTGATAGATCGGGAGATCTTGCGGGCCAGGGAAACTGCGAGCGATGAGAAATGAATCTTTGTTCAAAAAATCTTGTTAAACATTCCAGTGATTGCCTAGTTGTGTGGGCTGTTGCTCCGTCTTGCTAAAACCACTTGTTACTGCAGTTTTCTGTTCAAAAACAGTGTTCAGCATTTCTACATATCTTTCTGAAGTTACTGAAAGCGGTCTCCTTGTCTCTGGGTCTCAAAAAAGTAAGGACCATAAACCTTGCTGCTACTCAAACCCACCAGACAGTAACTTTTGGTGAAGCAGAGGTTTCTCCAGGTGTATATTTGGCTTTGTTTTGTGACCAACACGGTAATTCTGTCTGTGATGAACCATTGAGATAGATGTGGCATTCATCACTGAATATTATGTCACTAATCTTATCTGGTTTTGTTCAATTATTGTTTCAATGCGTTCAAAACATCAAACGACGCTGGTAGTCTTGTTCGCTAAGCTGTTGCAAACACATAATTTTGAATGACTTCATTCTCAAATCCACGTGATTATTTTCCGAATGCTCTCCCGTTTGATTCCTGTCAAGCTGATAGTCGTCTCACAGATTTCTTGTTGTCCGTTTCAAGCTGATTTGCGAACTGAATCAATGTTTTCAGCGGTTCGCACACCTTTGCTGCGCCCAGAGTTGCCTTTATGCATGTTCTTGATTGAGCCGTGATGTTTCCATTTTGCGAAAATCCTGCGAATCGTTTTAGGATCTATGGTCCTTTGCTGACGTATTGTCGTCTGAAAGACCGTTGGGTGGCAACTACCGAGCCATGTTTGATCATCTCTTCTGATGAAAACACGTTGCATGTCCGACAAATAACCCATGATTGTGGTGGATAAAACTGTCATTTTTTTTATAAGTACTGATTTCGTATCCAGGATATCGAAAAAATTAAATAAAACTTTAAAATGTTCTCTTTCGAATGCTTTTTATTTCATTTGTGAAGCTGCAATAATGACTGAGTAATAAGCGATTAAAAACAGGGACAATGTTTGTGGTCACACGGTATAATAACACTGGCCAACAAAATGAAACTTTTGTTTCTCATCACAAACATGATCACACTTTTCTTAATGCACCTTTCACGCTGATTCCGAATCTGGTTTTATTTTTTTTCTAGCACGTATAGTTATATAGATACACTGGTTTTGATATTTTTAAGTTTTTGGTATTGCTATAAGAAAATTTATGGATGTATAGATCACACTTAGGAATGCTAAACAACAAATACATCATATACTTTATTCAATGTACTTATAAATAAAGAATATATACATTATTTTATTAAAAGCGCTGTGAGTGTGATTTCCTTTTGTAAATTTGGCCTGGATTGTCACGATACAGCATCCAACAATGGTCCGCCATCATGCTTTCATTCCAATATCCTTGGTAGCGCTTCTCCATCATCTGAATATCTTGATGGAAGCGCTCTCCTTGCTCGTCACTCACTGCACCAAGGTTTTCAGGAAAGAAATCTAAGTGGGAATGCAGGAAGTGAATGTTTAACGACATTCGACACTCCATTTCTTTGAAGGCAATCAAGGAGGTTCTTGACTCCATCCTTATACGCAGGTGACTTGTTGCTTCCAAGAAAGTTTTCACATATCCATTTGAACGCCAGCCAAGCCTTCAATTCCAGCGGACTTAGGACTTTTCAAATTCAGTGTCATTCAAAACCTCCCTTATTTGTGGCCCAACAAAAATTCCTTCCTTCAATTTTGCTGCAGTAACCTTCGGAAATTTCCTTGAAAGGTATTGGAACCCTTCAGAATTGACTTTACCATTGCTTTAACAAAATTCTTCATTAAACCAAGTTTAATGTGAAGAGGTGGCAGATAGATCTTTTGGGGATCCACTAAAGGGACAGACTGGACATTGCTTATCCCTGGGACATATGTATACCTAAGTGGCCAGTCACTTTTGGTGTAATGTTCTATAGTGGCGCGACTGTCCCACAGGCAAAGGAAACAACAAAATTTTGTGAATCCTGACTGCATACCCATAAGCATTCCTATAACTTTTAGATCTCCACAAACATTCCATTGATGACTGTCGTATTTGATTGCCTTAAGTAGTATATCCATATTGTCATATGTCTCTTTTAGATGGACGGAATGGGCAATGGGGATGAATGGCATTATATTACCATTATGCAAAAGAACTGCTTTCAGGCTTCTCTGCGACGAATCAATAAAGAGGCGCCACTCAGATGCCACATACGTCTGAGATATGGCTGTAAATAGTCCATTGATGTCATGGCAATAACAGAGAGGACCGTCTACTGAAAAGAATGTTGTTAATTCAAAATTCCGCTTTCGGTAGTAACTAATACGAACATTGTTCTCAAGTAAATTGTTCTCCTTTAGTCTTGAGGCGAGAAGCTCTGATTTCTCTTTAGACAGCTATAAGTCTCTAACAAGATCATTCAACTGTCCTTGGGTTAACTTTTTAGGCTCTAAATGTCTACCTTCAAAAGTGTACTCTGGTTCTGTAGATGGTCCGGAAACGCCAGTTGCACCTTCATCACTTTCCATGTCATCTATGATAGAATCTAGCCTATCACTTGGGGGAATTGGAATGGGCAATGTTTCATCATGTTTTACTGGTCTACGTGCTGAATCCAAGTTTGGATATACAATCTGGTGTTTGTTCTTGGCAGAAAACCCCATTAAGTTCACACTACAAAAATAACAGTCTTCATGATGATCTCTCGGCTCCCTCCATATCATGGGTATGGCAAATGGCATTGAAGCTTTCTTTTTGTTAAGCCAATCACGTAATCCATTTGAACAGCCAGAACAGATTTGATGTGGCGCCCATGGTTTATCTTGGTCACCTAGATGGCAACCAAAGTATAGCTTGATATTTTCTTAATGTCGGTTGTAATACTTCGTCGCTGTGTTTTAGTTGTGAACTGGCCGCATACGAAACAGAACTTGTCGGGGTCATTCTTACATTGTCGAGGCATGTTGACTGACCTGAGCAAACTATAAATTAAAAAAAAATGTACACCAACTTGACACAACAAGTTCTTGGACTGGACTGATCTTTTGACACACAAAGCATGGCGTTGTTGCCTGAATCACAATGCTGCTAGACGTAAAAGCTCAAACCTGAAATACATAAGATGTATAATTAAGATAATTGAAATAAATAAGATGAGTAAACTAAAAAAACACAATAAAATAAACACAATCAAATGTTGAAATATTAGTATTTTGCCTATTTAAAATGGTTAAATCTGTGTAGTTATATATATGCCTTCATCTTGAAAACTATACGTGCTAGAAAAAATCTGAATGCAGTTTTGGAGTCAGCGTGAAAAATGCTATCCAGCCACCACAAAGTTTACTCTGATGAAAATCTTTGTTGACTAGTGTAATTATTATTTTCTTTCTTTTTGTCTGTGTCTCTCTCTCTCTCTCTCTCTCTCTTCTCTCTCTCTCTCTCTCTCTCTCTCTCGTTTATTTATCATTTGGGATTCTTTCTTCACCTCATACGTTCAATTACGTCGATGGCAGGAGTTCCTTCGATGTAACCGAACTTAATCTTGATAAACAAATTCACTTTTTTTAATTAATCTCGCCGTCAAATAACGTAAATATTTTTCGTCCTTCTTTAGACATATTCTATATTTTTTAACAGAAGACCATCAATCAAGCTTTAATGAGGTAAAAAAGATGGAGTTTGAGAGAGCTAATATATATTATATATTAATGAACATAATAAATGAGTGTGTGTGTGTGCGTGTGTATATATATACACACACACACTCGTATAGGAGTGCATAATTTATGTATGTTTATGTTTGAGAATGGAGTGAGTTCTCTCTCTGTTTTATATATATATATATATATATATATTATATATATATATATTATATATATATATAATAAATATATATATATATATAATATATATATATACAGGGCGTCCCAAAAAAAATGTATACACACTTTAAATACCTAAAGGCAGTGTTTATTAAAATACATTTCATTTTCAAAATGTATAGAATCTACAGACAATTTAATTGTTTTGTCAACGCCTGTTTTCAAACTGACGTCCGTTCTGGTCCAGGCACTGCTGATAACGCGAAGCAATGGAATCGCAAACATCACGAAACATTTCGTTTGGTATTTGTGTGCATTCTCGTTCAATGGCTGCTCTCAATTCAGCGACTGTTGCAGGTTTTATAGCGTAGACTTTGTCTTTTAAGTATCCCATAAAAAAAGTCTAGTGGTGTGAGGTCTGGTGAACGCGGAGGGTATTCTACGAAACCCCTTCGTCCAATCCACATCCACATCGTGCCAAGTACCACTCGCAATACTCCACTCTTCGGTCCGGATCATCTTCATTAATAGCATGGACTAATCTTGGAATGTAACTTTCCATTGACAGCGCTTCAAAATGCGTTGGACAGACGATTCTGAAATTCCTACCTCACGACTCGCTTGCCGCACAGATTTTCTTGGACTTTGGTGATACGTTTCCAGTACTCTTTCTTGCTTTGTGGGGCTTGTCGATGTCCGTGGTCTTCCGGAACGCTTCTTGTGGACATTCTGAACAGTTCCATCGGCTTCATACTTATCTCTAATTCGAGTGATGGTAAGTCGCGTTGGTGGATCTGTTTGAAACTCCCTCCTAAACTGTCTTTGCACTTCAACTGCGTTTTCACACTTCCAGTAGCATTTTAGAATGAATTTCCTTTGTTCAAAGCTTAGTCTGACTGCCATTATTAATTCTAATGGGTTTAACTTGGAAAGAAAGAAACATCAATTGAGCTATCAGCTGTTAAAGTGTGTATACATTTTTTTGGGACGCCCTGTATATATATATATATATATATATATATATTATATATATCCTAATGTTAACACCATAATAATAATGATGATAATAATAGTTTGATTGATTGATTAGGTTGATTGAGAGAATGAGTTTTCTTCCTTTATTAAACATATATATTGTCCCAAATATATATATATATATATATATATATATACAGTACTGTGCAAAAGTCAGAGACCACTGTCGATCTGATAACTATTAGATAATCTGTTGTATGAAAATTGGTTTTGATACTAAAATACATATTAACTAGAACCTCTGGTTCATATTAACGTATAACTAAGTTATTACTTAAGTGTATAAAGTTGTATAAGCTGGATGACCCTCTAGTCTGTATAAATTGGACTTGAGGGTTGATTCATTATATTACTTATAACGCATGTGTTTAAAGATCTAGCGAACTATTACTGATGGATCTGCAGTAAATGCTCCTAAGCTATTGTTATATCAATATTTATAATTAAAAGTATTGACATATTCACTTAAATTCTGCAAAACAAATTTATCCAAAACGTTCCTCATTATAATCCTAATTCATGCTGTTTTTTTCTTTCACAGGTTTAAGAAATGACAAAAAGTACAATTTCTGATGAGATTAGATATATATGGTGAGGGACTGAGTCAAAGAAAAATAAGTGAATCTACAGGCGTTTCTGAAACTGGTGTACAAAAAATCTTGGCTCGTCACAGATCAAATGGGACCCCAGCTGATCGTCCTAGATCAGGGAGGCCCCTCTAAGCTTTCTCCATCTGATCTACAATATCTAAAGATTGCTTCCTTCGAGACAGACACAAATCCAGCACTTCACTTGCAGCGGATCTCGAAAAACAATAGGTGTCTCAGTTGATTCTTCTACTGTACGAAGGAAGCTTAATTCAGTAGGTCTCAGATGTCTAATACTTGTGTTCAAAGCACATTTTCTTCTCTTTATTTCCATTCCTTAAAAGTGGCTTTTTTGCTGCAACACGTCTTTTAAGACCTACTGAGTTCAGTTTTCTTCATACAGTAAAGGGATCAACTGAGACACCTATTTTTTTTCGAGATCTGCCGCAAGTGAAGTGCTGGATTTGCGTGTCTCGAAGGGAAGTAATCTTTAGATATTGTAGATCAGATGGAGAAAGCTTAGAGGGCCTCCCTGATCTAGGGCGATGAGCTGGGGTTTCATTTGAGCTGTGACGAGCCAAGATTTTCTGTACACCAGTTTTGGAAACACCTGTAGATTCACTTATTTTTCTTTGACTCAGTCCCTGACCATGCAAATGTATTATTTTATATCTAATCTCATCAGAAATTGTACTTTTTGTCATTTCTTAAGGCTGTGAAAGAAAAAAAAAAGCATGAATTAGGATTATAATGAGAAACGTTTTGGATAAATTTGTTTTGCAGAATTTAAGTGAATATGTCAATACTTTTAATTGTAAATATTGATATAACAATAGCTTAGGAGCATTTACTGCAGATCCATCAGTAATAGTTCGCTAGATCTTTGAACACATGCGTTATAAGTAATATAATAAATCAACCCTCAAGTCCAATTTATACAGACTAAAGGGTCATCCAGCTTATACAACTTTATACACTTAAGTAATAACTTAGTTATAAGTTAATATGAACCAGAGGTTCTAGTTAATATGTATTTTAGTATCAAAACCAATTTTCATACAACAGATTATCTAATAGTTATCAGATCGACAGTGGTCTCTGACTTTTGCACAGTACTGTATATATATATATATATATATATATTATATACCTCGTGAACCTCGTTGCTATTCCGTGCGTTGGTCTCTCTTCACACGAAGGGGGTCATTCAAAAACCACGTGGTCCTTTTTCGGGTGGTTTTCAAACCCGTCCCCCCCCTTGTGGTAATTTGTGGCCAATGACTTAACCCACCCCCCTCTAAAACCACGTGGTCTTCTGATGTCACTCCCACCCCTTCTTAATCTTTTGTAAAATGTAAGGTGCCATATTAGATTTCTTATATTATTGAGAGGTAATGAGGTAAATAAATGAACAATTAAAAAGCATATCTTCTAAATAAACTGTATTAAATGTTTGTTTCTTTAATTGAAAATAATATCTTGACTATAAATGTAATTTTGAATCTTCAAAAAATTATTTATTGGAGCATACATATTGGATACATACTAACATATTGGACGCATACATATTAATTGGAGCATATTGGAGCATTAATTGGAGCATGATATGATAAACAATTTTATAAAAAGGATATTTTAATGCTTAGTATTGGCCACGTGGTTAAACGTCAAGACTTCTCTTCACCCATGTGGCCCTTGGTGGTCAAATAAGGAACCCACCCCCCTTTTAAAGACCGCGTAGTTTTTGAATGGCCCCAAGGTCAAGCTGGTGGCCCCGCCTCTAGGTCTGGCTTGGTGGAGGAGCGAGTTGCTTTCTTGCGCTCTCCACCGTACATAGCCAGGTACACTCGGCTCATCTGGTACCGTCCTCAGCCAGGCATCTAGTCTTTTCTTGAAGACTTCAACTTTGACCCCTGTAACGTTTCTGAGGTCCTTTGGAAGCTGGTTAAAATGTCTTGCGCCCCTGACAACCAAGCTATTTTCCTTCAGTGTTGAGGAGGTCCCTTGTCGGGCCTTTAAATTGGGAACACTAGACATCCTGCCTTTCCTATTTTTCAGTGTTGTTTGAATGGTAATTGGGTTTAGTTTGAGGTTTGGTACCAGTTTTTCGATCATTTTCCATATGTAGATTATGGTGTACCTCTCTCTTCTTCTTTCCAGGGAGTACAGATTTAGTTTACATAGTCTTTCCCTGTAGTTGAACTCTTTGCAGCCATCAATCTTTGCTGTGAAATGTCTCTGAGTTTCTTCTAGTTTAGTGGTTTCTTCTTTTTTATATGGGGACGTCAAGACTGAGCAGTATTTAAGTTTTGGTATAATCAGTGTTCTCAGCAGGGGAATCATTACTGTCCTGTCCCTTCTTTTAAACGTTCTTAGTATCTGTCCCACGACTCTTTTTGCTTTATTTATCGCTATCTGATTTTGTGTTTCGAATTTCGCATCATCGGTCATTATTACCCCAATCGATCGCTTTCGTGCTTCTCTTAATTTCCTGTCTATCTCGAGCATAATATGTAGTCTAAGTTCCTCATTTTTACCATATCTCAAGACTGAAATTTTTCAGTGTTAAATATCATGTTTTTGCCTTCTGACCATTTGTATATTTTGTTCGTATCCCTCTGCAAGGCCTCCACTTCATTTACATCGCTGACTTTTCTGCTGATCTTTGTATCGTCTGCAAAGGATGTTACTATACTGTTGCTGTTTACTCCACTGTCTATGTCTGTTAGCATTATAATGAACAGGAGTGGGGTCAGTACTGTACCTTGTGATACTGAGCTGCGTACTTCCGATTCTGATGATGATATACTTTGAATTTTGACGACCTATAGACGTTCTCTGAGGAAGTTGTAGATCTATTTTCCCACTTTGCCTGTTCTTCCCATATATTTCATTTTATGTGCTATTATACCGTGATCACATTTGTCGAAAGCTTTAGCAAAATCAGTGTATATGACATTGTAGTTGTCATTGCCTTCCAGTGCATCTAGGATATTGTTGTAGTGTTCTATTAGTTGTGATAGGCATGATCTACCTGATCGGAATCCGTGCTGATTTTCGTTGAATCTTTCCAATGTCTCCAGAAATCGTAAATTTTCTCTCTAACTATTCTTTCAAATACTTTGTTGAGGTGGGACGTCAATGACACTGGTCTATAGTTCTTTGCTTGACTATCCCCTCCTTTATATATAGGGACAATGTTTGCCTTTTCAAGAAGCTCGGTATTTCTCCAGTGTCTTGGGATCTTCTCCATATCGAGATCATCGGTTAGTTCATTATTTCTCTTCCTTAAGGGCCCAATAGGGGCGCGCGTTTTTGTTTTCCTTTTTGCATAGCTATAGAAGTATTTTGGATTTCCTGTGTTGCTTCTACCGCCTTTTCCTCTTCCCTCTCTGTATGGTCCTTAATCAGGGCTTGTATTTCCCTATCGATACTCTCCAGTTTTTCTTATATTACTTTCCTGGCATTATCTCAGCAGTTGGCTAACTTCGGCCCCACTCTCTTTCTTTTGCGAATATTCTTCTTTTTTGCCTCTCTAGCCAGTTCCTCTTTCCTTTTGGCTCTGATTTCGGAGCATATTTTTGTAAAATTCTCAGCGTTTTTCTTCCAAGGTTGTTAGCATTTCTTCAGTTGTTTTATTCTCTAAAACTGTTCTCCACTCTATTTGGGCCATATGCGATCTGATTGCTTCCCAATTTATAGTCTTGGAGTTTAAGTTAAAGGCCCCAGATTTGCTTCTTTCTTCAATATGTGTATTGTCTTTTAATGTTGTCGTCATATTTGTTGATATCTCGATTAAGTTGTGGTCTGAGATAATGGTTGGAGTTATTTTTATATCAGCAATCAAGTTCGTGTTATTCGTGAATACCAGATCTAGGCAGTTATTTTTTCTGGTGTTTTCTGTTATCTCCTGTGTCAGCATAAACTCATTTGTGAGAGCCATCAACAATTTTGCTTGCTCCTGGTCTTCTCTTGTGCCCCCCTTGACCTGGTATATATATATATTTCTATCCACCTTTTTGTATTTTATAAATTGGAAGTTAAAGTCTTCGCAGGTCATTATATTCGGGGATGGAGGGTTTTTGGCCTTCATTAGCTTTCTATGATCAATGGCCTCCAAGATTTTTTCGGTTGGGGTGTTTGGAGGTCTATAGATGACTATTAGTATCACGTTTAGTTTTTCTATTTTCACTGCTAGGAGTTCCACAAAGCTGTTTGATTTACTTATTATCCTATGGCATATGATAGGGTGAACCACAATATTTTATTTGAAAAACTAGAAGACAGGAAGGTTTCCATGTACATATTAAACGTATTGAAATTTTGGTATTCCCACCAATCTTTCACTGTTAGGTGAAGTAATGTACTATCTGAGTGTTTTGGCTGCTCTTGCGGGGTGAGACAAGGCTCCTTGCTCTCCCCTATGCTGTTTAATGTGTATATTGACGGATTAATTGCTTCACTTAATGAGGCAACAGTAGGATGTTTTATAGATAACACAAGGATAAATAACTTAGTTTATGTCGATGATATGGTGTTAATAAGTCCCTCTGTTAAAGGTCTGGATCGGCTACTAAATGTCTGCGAAGTGTATTCGCAGAGACATGATATTCTTTTTAATGTTACAAAAACTAAGGTTATGCAATTTCATCCTAAAAGCTGTAATCAGCCAGCTGATATAAGGTTTAAAATGAATGGTGAAGTAATTGAGGAAGTACACGAGTTTAAGTATTTGGGTCAAACTATTACCAGCTCCTTGAGTGATGACTCGGATATAAGAAAACAATCTCGAAACCTTTGTGCCAAAGCGAATATGACCATAAGGAACTTTCGATTTTGTGCAAGTGAAGCTAAAGACTCTCTTTCGTACTTTCTGCAGTAATATATTCGGACAGCAACTGTGGGTGAATTACAAAAAAGGTTCTGACAGAACCCTAAATTTGCTGCACAACAGGTCTTTTAGACTCTTACATAAATTACCCCCGAGATGCTCAGCTTCGCAAATGTTTGCTAGCCGCAATGTCCCGAGCTTCCCGGAGGTAACAAGACGTGCTCAATACAGTCTAATGCAAAGAATTAAAAAACAACCAACCCGATTATCCAAGCTATCCATGAGTCCTGCCATTTACCCTCTGAGCTATGGAATTCTTGGTACGAAAACGTCTGTCTGTAGCTCCATTTAACTTCGACATTACAGTATTATTTCTAATCACTTGTATATATTTCTATCCTTAGTATGTGAGCTGTCATTGTATTAATAATATTTGTCATATGGACTATAGTCTGCCAATAAACCTTTTCATTTTCATTTTCATTTCATTATCGTCTCTGTCATATGACCTTCATGTCAGTGATGTAGTCGAGACCACCAAGTCTGAGACTGAGACCGACACTGAGACCTGATCCTGTGTGACCAAGATCGAGATCGAGATCAAAGGTTCGAGGTCGAGATGTACCTTCCGAGATCGAGACCCTTAAAATTCGAGACCGAGATCGAGACCAAGCTCACGCCTTTTCAATTTGTTTTACACTACTATGGAAATTAGACTATGTTAAGTATATTAATAAACTAATAACTACTTTCTCAGATGTAGTGTGTTGAATGCAAAAAGTGTAGCCTATAAATTAACAAATGTGTATATGTGTGTGTATATATATTATATATATATTACATATATATATATATATATATATATATATGTACTTTTTATTTATTTACTTCTTTTATATCTGTTACAGAAGGTTTAATGAACGTACCCACTACCCAGTTTGACTTGGGCATTTATTTAAAGCATGATAGGTGCTCATTACACTTAAGGAACATCAGCATGCTCAGAAGATCTGCTGAAGTTCGACTTCTGTGGGCCTCATTATTATGCCTCCATGGCTAAATACACGCTCAATTGGAGCACTAGAGGCAGGCACTGTTAAAACAGTGATGGCAAATTGGCCAGTGATGGGAATTTATCCCTTTTCTGGTGCCAAAACTTTATTGGAAAGCAGTTGTCTAAAATATGAGATTCATCGATCTCTAAGAGGTACCGCCGCATTTTTTTGTAGCGCTAACCTAAAAAATCCAGACGCACACCCCCCTGCAAGACAAACGTGGCAACTCAAAACAGGGTGACTGATTAGTGAATACCTAGAGTCCCTTACTTTTACAAAGTTTCATAAACATTCTGAATTGTGTCTGTTCAACCAAGCCACCATCATGAGTATGCCAATAACATGTATTTTTCATTACGGTCTCGAGAGGTCTCGAAAGGTCTCGTGGAGAAAAACCGAGACCGCGTCTGTCGAGACCGAGATCGAGACCGAGATCTAAATAGCGGAGACAGATCGAGATCTGCAAATTGGGTCTCGAGATCGGTCTCGAGACCGAGACCGATCTCGAGACCTACATCACTGCTTCATGTACATATATACGACAGCCACCTTTACGTCTCGTTGATCTATCCGCTCTTAGTAAGTTGAAGCCCTCTATATTTATCTCTTTCTTATCAATACAATGTTCGCAGTTTTCACAATTTCCTTGGCAATCCTTAAGATGAGTTTCTGTGAGGCGTGCGATGTCCGTCCTTGTTTCGTCCATAAATCCTTTCAGGTACGAAACTTTGTTGAGTGATTGGTTTGGTCTTATTCCTTGAATATTAACCAGAACAATATTTATGTTCTTTGTTTTTCGTTGCCCCTTGTGCATCTCAAGTTCGTTTTCCTTCGGTGTCGCTTGTTTTGTTGCCCTATGGTCTTCCGAGAGAAATCCGTTTTCACCTACTTGTTCTGGTAGCTTCTTGCCCGGAAGCGGTTTGGCTCGGAGGTTTCCAGCTGTGTCAACTGCATGCGTTGGATGACATTTAGCAGCCGTATCGTGTCTGCGATGTTGAAATTTTTTTTTGTTCGCTTATTGTGTTCCTATTGTTATTCCTATTGTTATTGTTATTCCTATTGCCATTTAAACTTTGTCCTTTGGGTTCGTCGGGAGATGTTGATAGTAGCATTTTTTCCCGTATTTGCAGGTTCTATATTTCGCGTAAATCCTGCAGATTTCCAATCTGTCTCCAAATTTACAATGACCATTATTATAGAAGAAATTGCATATTGGGGGATGTTCATATATACACATTGTCCTCTCTTAAATCTGCAAATATCTTTTATATAATATCTGCATATAATTCCTTCCCATATTTACTCGTGACCTTTGTTTTTTGCTCCTTATTGGGGGACAGTTTCACTCCGTTTTCGTGATTGCCCTCTTGTCTTTTCCTATTTCTGTTATTTGTGTTAATGTCCTTCGTTGCCCTTATACTATCTGTTGTCGTTATATTTATTTACCATTTCCATGTTACTGATAGAGGGTAGCCGCTGTTGCACAAAGTTGACTCAAAATTGACTCAAAAAGGGTATTATGGGAAGTACTGAGTGGGGCTTGACTCAAGCTGAGTGAGGGAAAGTATTCTCCTTTACTCCGGGGGATGGGGGATGTGGCACGCTGTATACTTCTCACTGATTGGTGCTTGCGACTGTGGCCGCGGAGGATAATGAGGTTGGGTATTTGTCGGAATTTCGATAGGCAGCTAATTTTCTTCACAAAGAAACACTCGGAAAAATGCTGTATAGATTAATCCGCTTCGTTTTTATTTACTTTTTTTTATATATGCCGCGATTTTTACTATTTAAAGAGAAATACCACTATGCACTATCAATTAACTCATAATATCGGCACCGTTTAAAACTAATTAACTTCAGGATTTTTACTGTAATACCGCTTTTATTCGGACTTTGATTGAAACACGTGTAACTGTCACATCGGCAAAACAAACTATATATCATATATTGTCCCAAATGTCCCGTGATATGGAAATTATTTATTACTATTGTCCCAAATATATATACTATTGTCCCAAATATATAATCTTGTCCCAAATGTCCCGTGGCATGGAAATTATTTATTACTATTCACAAGACGATTTTTTTATTTTTTACAATTTTTTTTTTACTTTACGTTCTGCTGCAGAGGGCATCACCGAACACGAGTACTCTTTAAAAATGCAAACGTGGCGGCTCTCATTTACTAAAGGAAACAAACAAATCCTTGTCAAAAAGAAAAAACTTTTGACCAATAGCACTCACGCCACACCACATAAATTTTTCAAACAATAGTACACAAAGTATATATATAAATTGTAGGTTTTTCCCTTCGTATAAAGTTTCTTGAACTCGCCCTTAGCGATATAATAACGGCACAGTATTTGGCTAAAAAAATTAAGAGTTATAAAGCCTACACTATAACCCAAAGTACCAATATTTTAGAGCTGGGTGGTCGTGTTTATCGCAAATATTTTATCTCCAAAGAAGAGTTCAAGAAGTTTTGTGAAAAAATTCAAAGAAACCCGCAATTTATACATAGTTTGCTAAGTCCTTCAGTAAATGTGGTCGTGAAATACTTGTTCACAAACTTGGGAAACTGGTTCAAACTTGTGCATTATATTAACAAAAGAAATAAATAATCAATATTTATTCAGTTAATATTACCAAAACTTCTTGAATAATTCCTGAGCACAAAGTCCCAGACCAGTCATGCATGGTAGATTCCAAAGCAGGATGAGAGTAGAAAGAATTCGCTCGTTTATCAGCTTCACAGATAACGAGGAATGTTGCAGGAAGGACTGTTTCAGGGATGACCCTGAATCTTTGTTTATTTGAAACGATAAAATAAACAAAAGTGTGTATATATATATATATATATATATATATATATATATATATATTATATATACATTATAACTGCAAACACGCAGTATAATTAACGTAAAGAACGACGCTTTGTATAGGAGAATTATCCGCGCAAGATGAGAGCGAAAGAACGAAACAAATGAAAAAATGAGGTACCCACCCGGGAATCGAACCCGGGATCTTCCGATTGCCGATTGTGTAGTGGTTATCATATCTGACCGGCAATCGGAAGATCCCGGGTTCGATTCCGGGTGGGTACCTCATTTTTCATTTGTTTCGTTCTTTCGCTCTCATCTTGCGCGGATAATTCTCCTATACAAAGCGTCGTTCTTTACGTTGATATATATATATATATATATATATATATATATATATATATATATACGGGGTGTCAGGAAATGATTGCCCCCCCCCCTGTAGAGCAAAAACTAGAAGAGATAGATAAAAACCGGCGAGACCACTTGAAAGAGTGTTAAAATCTGAATAAAAACCATTATATTCTATTCCTGTGATATTAATTCTTACCATTTTTTTCCCCACAGAAACCATGGCATCATCTATTTTGAACGATTCAGAGAAAAAGCGAGTTCTTGGCCGCATTCGAGCTGTCACATTTCGTGAAGCAAAGGAAGCTGGTGCAACTTTCATAACTCGACACTGGGTGGCTGAGAGATTAAAAAGATCAGAAGACTTTGTCAAAAGGAATTGAATAAGAATCCTGAAGATTGTGAAACAGAATTTCGAGGAGGAAGACCGGAGAAATTATCTCAAGAATCGAAAGACATTGTGCTTGCTGCATCACGGCGCCGAAAGAAGAGCTGCTCTGAGGTAGCGAAAGAGATACTTATCCGTCGTGGTAAGATAATCAATCGGCAACTTGTGCATCAATTTCGAGTTCGCCAAGGCTTGAGTGCTTGGCATGAAATAGCTAAGCCACGGAAGAGTGATCTTAATATTGAAGATCGGCTATGGTTTTGTGATTATCTTGAGGAATGGACGGAAGACGATTTCCATCACTTGGTTGTCAGCGATGAATTCTTCGTTTATGTCTCCAGAAAACCAAATTTTCAGAATGATCGGGTTTGGGCAACAACTTCCGATGAAGTCCCAGACGACCAGAAGTATCGAGAAATAGTAAAAAATCCAGCATGTGTGGGTGTTTTCATTATGTTCTCTATTCGGAAGCTCATCTGGGTTATCAAACCAAGAGGAACCAGTTGGGATGGGCCTTATTTTCGAAATGTAATTTTAGCCCAACATGTAATTCCGTTTTTGAAAGACCCCGAGTGTGTTTTGGATGTTGAACAGGCAACCTTTCTTCACGACAAAGCCCCCTGTATGAAAGCACTTGCGACTCAACAACTGCTTAAGGACAATAACATTGATTTTTTCGGAAATAATGAATGGCCTGGCAATTCTCCCGATCTTAATGTCTGTGAACATGTCGGATCCATCATGAAGGATCGGGTGGAGTCCTTAATGTTGGAACAACCCATTCAGAATCGGTATTCAACAGAAATTATGACTGCAAAGATCAACGAAGTCCTTGAAGAAATGAGTCATGATACCGATCTCTTTGAGACACTTCTGGGATCATACCCCCGTCGATTAATGACCGTCAGAGCTGCAAATGGGAGCAACACCCGATATTAAAACAAGTGTTTTTTATTCAAAATTAAACGCTCTTTCGCGTGGTTTTGTCTGTTTTTTTCTATTCCTTTCAGTTTCTTCTGTAGGGGGGGGCAATCATTTCCTGACACCCTTTATATATATAAGGTTCTAACATATATTCTGCCCGATTTTTTAGTTCATTCAGAACGAAAATTAAATGATATAATGACAAATTAATCATCAATATAATTCTCTTCTTTTTCTATAACCTCCTCCCACCTGTAGAAAAAAAAATTTATGCCACGTTCGAAGAAATCCCTTGGTTTCGAGTTAAAAAAAAAGCGATCACTTCGTTTTCGATAGCTTCCCTGGATTGCAACTTTTGTCTATCTAGGTGGTGTTGCAGACTTCTGAATAAATGGTAGTCTGAAGGTGCGATGTCCGGAGAATAAGGTGGATGAGGCATTTTTTCCCAACCAAATGCCTCCAATTGGGCAGTGGTGATTCGGGCAGTGTGAGGGCGCGCGTTATCCTGGTGGAATAGAACACCTCTGCGATTAATTAATGCAGGACGTTTTTCTTGTAATGCCATCTTCAATCGTTGGAGTTGTTGGCAGTAGACTTCAGCTGTGATTGTCTGGTTATCTGGCAGAAGCTCAAAATGAATAATTCCTCGCATATCCCACCAAACGCATAGCAAAATTTTCTTTGGATGGGATCCATTCCTTGGCTGAGGTTCAGGCTTTGTTTCACGACTAAGCCACTGATGTCGACGCTTAATATTGTTACAGAGGACCCATTTTTCATCCCCAGTGACGATCCGATTCAAAAACTGTGCCTGCAGTTGCCGAGAATGCAGTGCTGTGCAAATATCGATTCGAAGTTGAAGATTCGCTTGTGACAAATCATGCGGAACCCATTTTCCAACCTTCACTACTTTTCCTAACAACTTCAAATGACGATGAATGGTCATATGGCTAACGCCGAGTTGCAGGCCAAGTTCTCTCACAGTTACCATTGGGTTTTCCTCCACTGTTGCTTTCAGCAGCTCTTCATCTAACTCATTTGGTCGTCCTGTTCGTTGATAATCTTTCAGACTGAAGTCTCCATTTCTGAACTTCTCAAACCATCTCCTACACATCCATTTGCTCACAACATCATTTCCATAAACTATTTGAATATTTTTTGCGAATTCACTAGCGTTAGATCCTCTATGGAACTCATACAGCATCACATGTCGAATATGCTCTTTCGTGGGCTCCATGTTTTTTTCAATTACTGTAATATCGTAGGGGTGGCGTTTTAACTGTCTGAAAAACACCAGAGAAAATATTCATTAGCCTAAGCCTACATTAGCCTAAGTCATTCTGCATCATTCTGTATCGTGATAAAACCTGTGCGAACCTGTCGCCGCGTATATTTTGCAACATTTCTAAAACTATTTCACATTATCTTGAGGTTATTCTATTATCTATCGTCCGTTTTCGAATTGAGCAGAATTTATGTTACAACCTGATATATATATATATATATATATATGAATAGAAACGACATAAGTATTAAGGAACGTTTCTGCACACGAGGAGGAGAGATAACGAAATAATGAAAAATGAGGCGAACCGCCTGGGAATCGAACCCAGGGCCTTCCAATTGCCGGTCGGACGCTCTACCATTATGCTACGGACCTCACTCAATCACAAATCGAAATTCTCCCAAATAGGGCAGAAACCAATGCCCTCAGAGAGCACCCTCGCAAATCGTGAATATGCGCAAATAACTGCAATGACCGCGCAGTATATAAATGAATAGAAACGACATAAGTATTAAGGAACGTTTCTGCACACGAGGAGGAGAGATAACGAAATAATGAAAAATGAGGCGAACCGCCTGGGAATCGAACCCAGGGCCTTCCAATTGCCGGTCGGACGCTCTACCATTGGGCGGTTCGCCTCATTTTTCATTATTTCGTTATCTCTCCTCCTCGTGTGCAGAAACGTTCCTTAATACTTATGTCGTTTCTATTCATTTATATACTGCGCGGTCATTGCAGTTATTTGCGCATATTCACGATTTGCGAGGGTGCTCTCTGAGGGCATTGGTTTCTGCCCTATTTGGGAGAATTTCGATTTGTGATTGAGTGAGGTCCGTAGCATAATGGTAGAGCGTCCGACCGGCAATTGGAAGGCCCTGGGTTCGATTCCCAGGCGGTTCGCCTCATTTTTCATTATTTCGTTATCTCTCCTCCTCGTGTGCAGAAACGTTCCTTAATACTTATGTCGTTTCTATTCATTTATATACTGCGCGGTCATTGCAGTTATTTGCATATATATATATATATATATATATATAAATTATTTCACGAAAGTAACACGTGAAAAATATTTATGATGAAAAGAACCACGAAGGAAAGGAAACACAGAATGGTGCTCAAGCGCTTTCGTGTTCCTGAGGCTGTCATTAGACGAAAGCGTTTGAGCACCATTCTGTGTTTCCTTTCCTACGTGGTTCTTTCCATCATATATATATATATATTAGTGATGTAGGTCACATCCGCATCCGCGGAACATCCGCACATTTTCTCGCATCCGCATCCGCACCCGCATCCGCACTTTGGACTGCGGATGTCGTGCGGATGTGGACCGTTGAGATAAAATGTCATTAATAAGCGGAAATTATCAAATTCTACTATATTAATAGAACTAGTTCATTGTGCGCAAAAGTGATGCAAGCGACAAGACGAGAGGCTGTTCTTGTATGAAGTTACTCTCTTGCAACCTACTTAGATCCGTTACAAAGCTAAGTTATTTTCACCTAGTACATTAGAACGAGTTAAATCATCACTTGGCAAAGCAGTTGAAGAGCTTCAATCTCTTGAATCTGTCGCTTCGCCACCCACCAAAAGAATAAAGTTTCATTGACAGAACCAACACCTTCAACAAGCAAATCTATCACAGAATCTGTCTCTCAGTTTCTTGAGTCAAGCAGCAATGACGAGACCTACGCGATGTCAAAAGATGTAGTAAAATGATCGAGAGCTATCACCAAGAAAAACGCCTGGCTGCATGTGACAATCCTATTAGTTGGTGGAAAAATACGCAGAATATCTATCCATACTTGAGTAAACTTGCAAGGAAACATTTAGCCTGTCCTCCAACAAACGTACCAAGCGAGAGATTATTTAGCAGTGCTGGATTAATATATGATGAAAAGAGAACAGACTGGCAGCAGAAAAGGCAGAAAAGTTAATGTTCCTTAAGCATAACCTTCCTATAATTAAGTTTGAACATTAAACGATGAACATCTTAGTTTACTTTATTTTAATTACTCATTTATAAATATGCCTAATAAAACTTTAAACTTAATATAAATAGTTATCAAGATAATTAAAGATCTCTTTCTATAAGGGTGGAGGTTGGGGAAAGAGGTCGGTGGGGTGCATTGAGTTGGGTTCACGTCCCGCATCCTGGTAACACAATTATGGTTTCTAATTGTGGCTGAAACTCAACAAAATATAACGAATTTATTTGCAGACGAATTCACTAATTGATTTCTATATTAGTTAGATGCTTGATATTATTTTATATGTTCAGAGAAAAGTACAGCAATTATTGTACAATTAATCAAATATACTACATTATAGCTACAGCTCTCTATATATAATAACTTATTATATACGTTAAACACAACAAATCTCGAATATATCCTAAAAAATAACGAAAATGTAGACATCCGCATCCGCATCCGCGGATGTTGGAATCAAACATCCTCATCCGCATCCGCGGATGTGAAAAAAATGACACCCGCTACATCACTAATATATATATATATATATATAATATATATATATATATATATCTATATATATATATGGTGTCTATAAAGTCGCGTTATGGTTTTCAATGTAAATATTTTACATATAATAATAATAATAAAATAATAATAACAATAATAATAATAATTTCTAAAGTTTATGGACTGTATCCTTGTATTAATTTCAGGTTAATTTTTTGTAATTAATTTCGAATAATAGAGTCAGGAGGGCCAGAAACTGGCACAGCGATCAGGTCAACCAATTTGGCCCATTGTGTCAACTTCTGGATTATTATTTACCAGTACCATCGGGATTCGAACCCCCGACCTCAGTGTCTTCACTTCGCTTATAGGAAAACGGTGGTGCTACCCACTGAACTATGGGCATTGGCGTTTATGCGTAATATTTCATATATATATATTATATTATATATATTATATATTATATATATATATATAGAGAGAGAGAGAGAGAGAGAGAGAGAGAGAGGAGAGAGAGAGAGAGAGAGAGTTGACAAAAGTAAATAGACATCTTTGTTTTTCCCCTTAGTTTTTTTATTTGATTATAAAAATCAGTAACTAATAACAAATACATTGAGGTCGGGAGTATACACTGAGGTCGGGGGTTCGATTCCCGATGGTGCCAGTTAATAATAATGTAGAAGTCAGTGCAATGGGCTGCATTCGTCTGGCTTGAGCGTTGTAAATATCAATATATAATAATAATAATAATAAATAAATAAATAAATTTTGAAATCCAGTTTAAATTCCGGTCTATACTATCTTGGTACAGACACACACACACACACACACACACACACACACACACATATATATATATATATATATATAATGGAAAGACCTCATAAGGTTTTTTATCCTTACCACTTACAGCTCAGAGTTATAAGTAAACCAAACAGAGATATTTTGGGTCAACTCCAGCTATTTATTTTATGTCTATTTTTATACCATCTTTTACATATAAATTATATTACTGCAAAAATACGTTATATATATATATATATATATATATATATATATATATATATATATATATATATATATATATATATAGGGTGAACCAAATGTAGGTGGACAGTAAATGATAACGTTTATTTTGAGAATACATATTTAATTTTTTTGTATACTATAATACAAAATAAAATTTAAATAAATTTAGTTATAATATTTAATATAATATAACACAAACACCATAGTTATAATATAATATAACACAAACCGTATTCAACCTACTGTCCACCTACATTTGGTTCACCGTGTATATATATATAGAGGGTGTGCCGAAAGTCTGGATCCATAGGAAAATATTTATTTTAATACATAAATTACAACAAATGGTAAATACTTAAAATGAATATCAACTTTAACTCGTAAATGCGTATCCGTGATACTGTACAGTGGTTCGTACTCCAGTATAAACAACAAATTATAACAAATGCTCAAATTGGCGGCCTCTGACATCGAGACACTTAGGGATAGAATTTATGATTTTTAATAATTCTTCGAATTGACGTTCTCGAGATGCGTGTTTCATTTGATAATCTTCTTGCTGACTTTACTGGACTATTCGTTAAAGTTTCACATACCATTGCAGAGGTATTTTCATCAGTTGCAGTTTTTGGACGACCAGAACGCCGTCGATCATGTACACTTCCTGTTTCTTTGAAACGTTTAAACAACTTGCCAACAGTCGCATGTGTTACTGGATGCTTATCAGGATGATTTCTATTGAATTCGGTAGCAACTTCTCTGTGTGTAGCGCCCTGTCTTGCGTACATGAGCACAAGTTCTACCCGGTCTTCTGTTGTTAGATTCGAAATCATTTCTGGGCTGAAATAAAAAAAGTATTTGAGTATTTATACTGGAGTACGAACTACTGTACAGTATCACGGATACGCATTTACGAGTTAAAGTTGATATTCATTTTAAGTATTTACCATTTGTTGTAATTTATGTATTAAAATAAATATTTTCCTATGGATCCAGACTTTCGGCCCACCCTGTATATATATATATATATATATATATATATATATATATATATATATAAGCAAGGAACCACAGGGAAACGGAAAATAAAACACGAAGTCCAAGCGTTTTCGTGATATATTCACATCTTCAGGGACAAGGGAGAGAGAGGCAGAATTTACAAAGTACACGAGTTTAAATACACAAGCGAAAAACTCCCCAATAGGCAACTCAATCTAAAAACATAATCTAAAAACAATCTAAAACTTCCCCAATAGATAACGTAATATAAGGGCTACTAAAACATCGAATACATAAAAAATTATATAAAGAAATTATAAAATTAAAGTGTACACATAAAAATGATTATAATTATTAAAAATAATATTTATTTAATTAAAACAAGGAATTAAGTGGCAAGAATGCAGTAGTCTCAGGAAAAAAATGGCAAAATGGCAAAGGAAACCTTCTACGATGTAAAAGACAAGACTCCTTTTAACACTAAAAACGTCTTAATATTACCATTTAATGAAAATTTCCTTGAACCGCGGAATTGCTGAGGACTTTTAACGTAAATATCGCATTCAGAAATTTAGATGTAATTAAGAATATATTGATTAAAAACTCTCCTTTAAATGAACAGGGTTGTGTATATAAAATTCCATGCACATTATGTAATAAATTTTACATTGGTTAAACTGGCAAGACCCTAGAATTACGTATTAAGCAGCATAAATACAGCATAAGAACCGGCCAGGAATCTAACGCCATTTTCATTCACGTAAGAGATACTAACCATCCCATTGACTGGAAAAATGCCTCCAAATTAATTTTTAGTAAATCTTTTGTTAGTAGAAATATATTGAATCGAGTGTAATATTAGTAATATTAGTCCTAATATTAGTCCTGTCCTTTACAAATTAGATTCATAAATTGTCGGAAAGGTGGTGGAATATTCTGGAAGCAGCGCGTGTCGATGATTGCGCCACGTCTTTTTTTTCTTTTTTCCTTAGACTACTGCATTCTTGCCACTTAATTCCTTGTTTTAATTGAATCAATATTATTTTTAATAACTTATAATTTTTATGTGTATACTTTAATTATATAATTTCTTTATATAGTTTTTTATGTATTCGTTCTTTTAGTAGCCTTTAGATTAAGTTTATATTGGAGAAGTTTCAGATTGTTTTTAGATTATGTTTTTAGATTGAGTTGCCTATTGGGAATTTTTTCGCTTCCCCAATAGATGGTGGAATATTCTGGAAGCAGCGCGTGCCGATGATTGCGCCACGTCTCTTTTTTCCCTAGACTACCGCATTCTTACCACTTAATTGCCTGTTTTAATTAAATATTATTTTAATAACTGTTATCATTTTTATGTGTACTTTTTAATTGTCTAATTTATTTTATATAGTTTTTTATGAATTCAATATTTTAGTAGCCTTTAGATTAAGTTGTCTATTGGGGAAGTTTTAGAGTGTTTTGATGATCATATTTTTAGACTGAATTGCCTATTGGAGAATTTTTCGCTTGTGTATTTAAACTCATGTACTTTCTAAATTCTGCCTATCTTTCCCTCATCCCTGAAGATGTGAATACATCACGAAAGCGCTTGGACTTCGTGTTTTATTTCCGTTTTCCTGTGGTTCCTTGCTTATTAAAAAAGATCACGTGCTGTTTGTGAATTGTTTGCATATATTATATATATATATTATATATATATATATATATATATATATATATATATATATATATATACATACTCGTATAGGAGTGCATAATTTTATGTATGTTTTATGTTTGAGAATAGAGCGAGTTCTCTCTCTTTTATATATACATGCAATGTTTCGTTCCCTCCTGGAAACATCTTCAATGGAAGTAATCTAAATTTAATAAATAAAAAATAATAATTGCAATTAAAATTATAATTAAAATTTAAAAGAGAAGTAAAAAACCCCAAATTAAAAATAAATACAGAATATGTATGTAAAAATTGTGTTTATAAACATTGGATAAAAAACAAAAACACACCTTCAATAAGAGATTCCGGAAAGAGACTGGAGCCACGTTGAAGAGAAAGTGGGAGAACATCTCGGAAAATAGTTGGTTGGTCATTTAATTGGGTGGTTATTCCATGTAAAGATTAACAGATTAAGTCTGTTCAATTAAGAGATGGACTACGAGTTTTAATGTACAGAGATTCAAGTATTTTGAAAATAAGTACATTAGATATATTCCAAGTGTTTATAAATAAAAACAAAACGAGAACCCAAATTATCTCTTTTTAATCACAAATGTAGTACATTTTTACAAGTACTGTAGATTTAAATAAAAATAATGAAGACGAGGAATGACGACAAACACGAGGGATGACGACAAACACGAGGAATGACAACAAACACGAGGAATAACAACGAACTTTTATTAAAATAAACTAATCTAAACTGAACTGAACCGAAAAAGTCTGTGATTTTCTTCTAGCGAGATCGAGACTCAATGTCTTGCAGATAAACTTCACGGGCTTTCTTCGCGTGAAGGATAGCCTCTGACGCCCGTTCGAAATTGTAGTTACTCTCAGCAATCGCAAGGCCAAGGCTCATGAACTCTACAAACTTATTCATTGTTGACAAAAGCATTACGGCTGGGGGCGTTGCTACGTCGTCGTCATCATGTCCTCGGCTTCGGCGACAGCTTCAGTCATCTGAAGGACTTCCTCAGGGGTCAGAACATTGCCGCGTCTGCAACCAAGAGATTGTTAAATTCATCACGTGTAATGGTATCTGGAATGGCAACATCATATAAATGATCAAAACTTTCTTCGTTCGCCAGAACATCATGATCCGACAGATTTTTGAATCCAGCTTTGCGGAAGCAGTTTCTTATTGTTGCCTCTTGAACCATCTTCCACGTTTCAGCAAGAGTAGTCACAACATTCAGAAGATCTATCTTCACAGTTGCGATTGAAGCTGTATTACACTGGTATGCATATGAAATGTTTTTGTCTGCTGTGAGGGTTTTTACAACTCGTATTATATAATTCGACCATGCTGAATTCGAAAATGACATTGGTTTTCCTCAATCAGGTCAGGTTTTTCTCTATTGGCCATTTATTATAAGTCCAATTTTATCCCCAAATTTATGATTTTTTAGCTTAAACACTGTAGATACGAGTAATATTATAAGAACACTCGTGAAAAATGAAAACATTGTGTGAATAAATACTTTTATTCATACAATGAATATGGAAAAAAGTTTGAGGAAGGAATGAAGTTTTTTTGGCTTTCCGTCTGTGTTTTTTCTTCGGGCACGTCTCGCTTCAAACACCAGCAATAGTCCGCCAGCATATTGATATCCCAGTTTCCCTGGTACCTCTCTTCCATTATTTTGATATCTTGGTGAAATCGTTCACCCTGTTCCTCACTATAATCCCCGCAATTTTCAGGAAAATAGTCCAAGTGGGACCACAAAAAGTGCATTTTTATGGACATGCGCGACCCATGAGCTTTGAAAGCTTCCATCAAGTTTTCGACAACGGACTCGTATTCTGGACTTCTACGCTTGCCAAGAAAATCAGTGACAACTGATTTGAATGCCTGCCAGGCATTCTTCTCAGTTGGAGTCATTGCGTTTTCGAACTGAGTATCCTTGATCAAAGTTCGAATTTGAGGACCATCAAAAACCCCAGCATTTAGTTTAGCATCAGATATATGAGGAAATTTACTCTCCAGATATCGGAATGCTGAACCCTCCTTATTCATTGATTTGATGAAATTTTTCATCAAGCCCAGCTTAATATGAAGTGGTGGGAGCAAAATTTTTGTTGTTGGTACAAGGGGCACTGAAACGACATTATGCGACCCAGGTTCAAAATTCTCTCTGGATGCCCATTCACGCTGTGCATAGTGCTTCTCATCCGCTCGGCTATCCCATTTGCAGAGGAACATGGGTATTTTGTGTATCCCCCTTGCATTCCCAATACAAATGCCACAATCTGAAAAAAAATGAAAATATTTAAAGAATTTAGAGAATTTGTTCTATCAGATAAAAAAATCTATGCATTGGACTGTATCACTTCTGTGGGGAAGTTAAGTGTTCTTATACGCTCTCAAATAACCTTTGGAAAAACAACATAGTCAGTAGCAATAGTTTACTTATGATATTAGTATTACCTTCAAATCTCCACAAATCCTCCAGTTATGTTGGTCGTATACGAGAGCATCCAGTAAAATTTTCATGTTATCGTAGCTCTCAGTAAGTTGTACGGAATGTGCTACAGGACTGATGCAACCCTATTCCCAATGTTGAGAAGTACTGCTTTCAAACTTCGTTTAGACGAGTCTATAAATAGCCTCCATTCTGATGCGTTATATGGCAGGCCCAAGGATTCGATTAGCCCCTCAACATTGCAGCAGTACACTAAGGAAGAGGTATTTTCGTGCACTGCAAAAAAACTTGCGGAATTCTTCCTCTCGTTTCCTATACCAGGAGAATGTTGTTCCCGGAGCCAGCAAGTTGTCCTTTCGAAGTCGTGAGCCCAAGATCTCGGCAGCTAATTTGGAAAGTCCTAAATCCCTGGTAAGATCATTAAGTTTGGCCTGGTTGAGAGGCCTCGGCTCATTTGAAGCGGTATTTTGAGGTATATACGACTGGGACTGGTCATTGGCATTGGTCATTGATTCATCATCAGAATCATCGAAGTCCAGGGTTTGAGGTGGGTCGGGTATTGGAATTCCAGGACCATGGGGTACAGGTCTCATAGCAGAAGGAATGTCAGTGTAAAACAATGTGTTTATTCTTCTTGTTAACTCCTAAAAATAGAAACACAAACATGGATATAAAACTTGCACATGAAATAGAAGAAGCATTCAGACAGTGGCGGCTCGTGAGGAAAGGCTGCGGTCTGTAAGATATGAAATAGGTCGATGGAGTCTGTATATTTTCTTTCTTTTTCATTCAATTGTCCCTTCGGGGACAATATGAATGAAAAAGAAAGAAAATATACAATCATTGTAAATGTAACTTGTATAACAATATATATGTGTAAATGTATTTTCTATAACAATATATATATGTAAATGTATGATTACCATTATGGTGAATATTATGCTATATATGGTGAATATTACATTATGGTGAATATTATGTCAAGTTTCATACGAGGATTTCAAAATATTTAAGAAAATAAATTTATAAGCCCACCTTGGAGGTTTGTCATGCAGAAATAGCAATCTGTCACGTGATCCTTTCCTTCTCTCCAAATCATGGGAATTCCAAAAGGCAAAGATTTCGCTCTGCCTTTGCTCCATCTTCTCAAATTTTCAATGCACGTCTTGCAGCACATATGAGGGGCGAAATTTTTGTCCTGGTCCCCTAGCTTAATTCCAAAGTATGCTCTATACATTGTCTTCACAAATTTAGTGATTTGGGACTGGTTATTTGGCATGGTAACCGTCCCACATATGTAGCAGAATCTATTGGGATCATTTTTACACGCTCTATTCATTATGAAATATTTTATCTATATGCCTGAAAAGTAACAAAAGATATTATACAAGTGAAACAAGTGATGATAGATGTTACTGTTCCAATTCCGCTTTGACAAAATCACGAAAAATTCTATTTTACTTATGAGGCCATAGCCGGATAACCTGAGCTGATTGAAAAACGGATTGCAGATTCGAAATCAGCAGGAACAACCCTATAAGAATCACTTACAAAACCCTTGACAGCAAAATTGATGCATACCAGTGTTATCGGCATCTAAAACACAAACGATACGGCGAAGTAGGATTGAACGATAGTGTGCCTTTAAATTTTTTATTATGTCCATGTCGAGAGGTTGCATTAATGACGTCGTATTTGGGGGTAAAAACTCTAGCTTAATGTTCTTAGGTTGCAGGCAAACTGGGTGCGCAGCACATTTGTCGAGCAACAAACATACATTTCTCTTTTGCCGCCGAAGCTCTACATCCCACGTATTAAGCCACTTTTCAAATAGAAAGCTGGTCATCCACGCATTGCCTGAATTGCTGCAGTCGAGTGGTAATTTAGATAGGTCTTTTGGAAAGCATCGTGGTTTTTTTTGCTTTCCAATAACAAAGAGAGGTCGTTTCTCTGTACCAGTCATGTTAGCGCATGCTAAGACGGTTTATTCTATCTTTTGGTTGTTTACTACCAAGAGTTTTAATTTCCGAGGCCTCGACGTAACCACGTGAGTCACGTAGCTTGTAGAAAAGCCCAGTTTCGTCTGCATTAAAGATATCGTCTGCAGCATACGTTTCAAGTATGTTTGGTAGCTTATTTTTAATCCATTGTTTGGAAGCTGTAAAATCTGCAGATTTTCCTTCGCCGTGTTCTACTGTAAATTTTAAGTTAAATCTGTTCTTCCAGCGGGTAAACCAATCATCATTTGGTGTGAGATCTTTAATGTCCATTTTTTCAGCCAATTCAGAAGCTTTATGTTTAATTAACACACCAGTAGAAAGCACGTTTTGCGCACGTTTCTCTTGAAACCAACGAAAGAGTGCATCTCCAAGAGTCGCGTGTTTTCCTTCTCGCTTGCATTTTTGTGAACCTTTAGCCTGCCCTTCACTAAAACTGGTTTCAAACTTTTCACGATTCTTCCAAACCTGGGTGATCGTTGATTTATGGACACCATATTTTGCAGCGATGGCAACTTTAGTCAGTCCAGGTTTTTTAAACTCTTCAATGATTTTACATTTTTTTCAAGTGTTAATGCTGCTCGTTTCTCAGCCATTCGTTCAAACTGGCAAAACGGGAACAAACAGAAGTGTGCGTGCTACTCAAACGGCTGCCACACATGGACTGATTGCGAATGAGGCGTCTGATGACGTAAATGACATCATTTCACTACTCTATAGCCATGAGTGATCACACCACTAGTGACGTCACGCCACTTGTCCATTGTCCATTGACAATCATTGAAAATTATCATGATAATTAGTTACAGAAAACTATGACTATAGCAGTCACGTTTACTATAACCGTCGTCATGTTTACTATAACCGTGGGAGTTTACCGTATAGCGAGGAACGTTACCCACGCTTTGTTTACTGTACCCGAATGTTTACTATAAGCGCGTTTACTATAACCGTTGTCCACTACTGTATTTTAATAGTTTCAGTTATTTTCCGCGTAGAACCGAACCGCGTAAAATAATTACGCATATAATCAGTCGTCTACTATATATATATATATAATATATATATATATATATATATATATATATATATATAAACATAAATATCATTTATGGACCATAAAAACAAAACTATTAACTATTACTGACTCTTTAACAGGTGATTCCAAAGTTATAATGAAATATTTCAGCGAAAATATTTTTCTCGGTGTTTCTGAAATTAGAATGACACACGAGTCTCTTTTAATAACGACTAAAAACTAATGAAATGAAACGTCGCCTTCTCCAATTAAGGAACATTAAAACAAAGATACGACACGACAATGAGAATGACAGCTATATATATATATATATATATATATATATATATATATATATATATAGTATATAATTTCCAAAAATTAACCACTTTAAAAACAAATGTAATAAAAATAATTAAAAACAGCTGAAGAGTAATAAACTTAAAACCCAATTTACAAACTGAAAGAACGAGGCACTTCATAGTTACAACTCCCTCCTTCGTCAGGTCTGAACAGCTATAAAGTATAAAGTCAGCAGTACATCAAACAACAAATAAGGAAAACTTATTGCGCATGCGTACCGAATTATGTTATATTTCCCATAAAATCCATTAATAAATTACAATAATTTGAGGGGAACAGTTATTTGTATTGAAATTAAAAAATAATTCAAAGAATTTCCTTAGATTAATAAGCGTTTATTGGTCTTACCTTCTACAAATAATGGACTCAAATATCTTTTATCTTTAGATGCATTTTTGGAAAATATCATAAAAAAATTACTAATTGGGTGAGTTTTTTTTTTCATAGCCGTAATAAAATTCCAAAATTAAAATCCAGTCATTCCTGAGTTGGAATTTTTGTTTTGTTTTTTTAAAGACATTTTATATATCTAGGCGAACTTTTTTCCAAAAGTGTAGATTAAAAAAGAAAATTTACCCTTTATGAATTAATTCTGATTTACGTTACGGTGTTTGAAAATGAATAAACTGAGATCGACTAAGAAAATCTGTGGATCTTCAATTCTTCCGAAATTGTGTTCCATCAGCAAACAATTACCGACTTATCTAAAAAGCTTCTCTAATTTTACGTTATCAATATATATATATATTATATATATATATATATATATATATATATCGTAAAGAACGACGCTTGTATAGGAGATATTCCGCGCAAGACGAGAGAGAGAGAACGGAATATCTCCTATGCAAGCGTCGTTCTTTACGTTATTTATACTGCGTGTTCTTTGCAGTTGAATGTGTATATATATATATATAATATATATATATATAATGCAAACTAGGGCATGGTTCCGATTAATCAGTTAATCAGTTAATCATTGTTTCGAATTTAATCATTAATTAATAAAAAATATTTTTAGAAAATGACGGGAAATGATTAATTTTCCTCATAATTTCACCATCATTTTATCCTAAGTTTTGTAATGTATCATTTGAATTTGGCACCTTTTTTGCGTGTATAAACTGTCTAATCCGCCCATGCCTGATTTCTTAAACTAAAGCAAACTAAATGTTTGAGCAAAATGTTTTCTTCGGTCTTAGCTCACGCAACAGAAACAATAAAGCTCTTTCTAACTCTTTTCAGAAGTATTTAATTTGTAATCATTTTTAATCAGTTAATCATTGATTAATTAGAAAATTTCATCATTCATCACTTTTTTCCTAAAAATGATTAATTGACCATACCCTAATGCAAACCTACAAGAAAAAAGAAAAAATTATTCCACGGTTTTTTGTGTATTTAGCAATAAACTTCGTCAGGGAATGACACCCTGATGAGGTGTATTGCTGAATACACAAAAGGACTTGGAATCAGTTTTTCTTCTTTTTTTTCCCTTTTCCTTGTGGGTCTGCATCATTCATTCATTTCACGTGTTTAAGTGTAAAATTCATCCCATATATATTATATACAGTATATACTTAAAGTAATAAATGGTTACATTATTTATTTAACATGATCCAGTCTAAATGTCAAGTCGAAGGAGAAAATAACTTATTTTTTGCTTTTATTCATTAATCATTCAAATAGTCATGGAAATTAGAGACAGATATTAGCGAAAGAAATTATTTGAAACATATATATATATATATATATATGGTACAATATTTCACTGTATTTCCTTTCCTGTTGGGTATAAACGCTTTTGGGACACCCTGTATATATACAAATATAAAAAGGTGCTTATCATAACCAATTTATTTGTATGAGTCATGCGCTATTAATTACCTTTTGAATGAATGTACTAATTAAATATTGTTATCTTCTTTATTTGACAGCTGTTAACGATAATTAAAAGGCTTTTTAACTATTATAAAGTCCATTATTTCTGCAGTTATAGTGTAGTGATTTGTTTATTAAAGGGCCCATTCCTTCATTTATAATTCATTATTTACTTTACTTTCTATTCAATTTCTCTTTATCTTTCATCATACTCTTTACACTCGCTTCGCTGTACTATATAGAAACGGGTAGACGTGGCCGTGAGGAGGCGCCATTATAATTCGAACCAGGCGAGGAAGACGGGGGTTAATTATACACTTAATTGCACTTTACTGACCTTTATTTATACCAAAACACTTTTAGATAAACGTGGTAATGCGAGGGGGGAATTAACCTTAACATTTTAGTCGGAGAGAAACATGAAATACTATTCTAAATTTACAAAAACATCTTAATACCAAAGAACACCTTCTTAAGCCCAAAGCTATCCGATAACTGGAGCTCTTGGGCATTTTTCTCTCTCAGCCTCCGCTTGGGGCCGTTTTTTAGTGTTGCCCACTTGTATTCTTATATTTTTTAAATTTTCTATTATAACAAAACATTTAATTAAACATTATTAAATTTTTATAAACAAAACATTTAATGCTTAATTAGACATTACTATACTCGCATCACCCCCTTGAAAATAAGTTTTACACTAGGAAAACTTATTAATATCTTTTAACAAATTTATTTGTTTATTCAACAAAGTTATTTATTTTGCAGTTTTTTTTACTTTAACAAGTTCAAAGTTGAATAGAGAAGAAATCATTAGAATGACAAATTCCACACATCAGATATTTTGTATCATTTTATAAAAATCGAAAAAAAAAACCCTAATTTTCACAACATTTGCATAAAAATAACATTTCACACTAATAATCAATTTATAATCTGTAGTGCATCTGTTACGTGAAAAATAACGGATAATTTTCTTAACACTCGTTACACAAATTTCAAGTTCACAATCTATTCCAGCGATTCCTCATCAAAGATCGCTTTACATTCGAAACAATTATTTATACAGTTACATAGTTACTATCAGGGCAACATAGAAAAAACAAGAAAACGTTTACATAAAATACTGACCAGAGAGCACATACTATTTCAAGAAATACAAAACAAGTATGGGCAATAATCGCACCCTTTCACTTATAATTTTATTACATAATAATCAGTACATTAATAGCTGGACGTTGTTTAGCTCACAATCCGCAAGCTGACAACGGACTTCTTCAATTTTCAATCGCAGCTCTCTTGCTCACTTCGCTAGAATGCAAGGGGTTGCATCACCATGCAACAGGTCAGCACGTTTGAGGTTGGTTCCGCTCTCTCTCTCCAAATGGCGAAAAAAAAAACAAGAGAGACGTCTAATTCTAAGAGAATCAGGGGTGGAGATATACTGAAAGTGGAACCACGCATTGGAATTGGACGGAATTTTCAATTCTTGAAGTCGACGAAGAAACTCTCCTCTCTCATCTCAACTTTTGTCAGTGAACGCTGCTCTTCCTACTTCCAGCTGAAAGACTCTCTTACTGGCAATAATCAAACGATCACTTCGCCGTAGGCAGTTTCACAACGAACCTACTGTATGTCTGTATGGACAGGAAAGCCTTAGACACTCGTTCAAACTCTTGTGGTTTGCCTACCAAGGTGCTAAAACACATATTTAGCGAAGCATCGAGCAGCGTGACCAGCTACTGCCCGAAAAATACCAGGAGACCATCTTCGACCGAAACTGTCCTGCGCCAAGTCCCTGCACATTCGGTTTCTCTTCTCTTCTCTTCTCTCTCTCTCATCAGTGATCGATCACCTATCGGGTCAACTAAACTCAATGGATGGAGTTCGGATCCAACTTAGTTGCTTCCAAATCGAACCTCTCGAAATTTTGAAAAAAAAATTATTCGAAATGTTTGTACTGCTACTGATTATCCCTTCATATTTAATTTACCGAATTTTCTTGATACTTCAATTCGAAACAATAACTATAATTTGCTCTGGCCAAATTCACGGAAGAATATGACATCTCTCAAAATTTCGCAAAAATTTAATCACGCCTAGCTACCAATAAGATCACTTATGGCAGTTACATCGGAGAAGATAATAAAAAAAATCATGAAACACAACGAAACAATACTGCATAGTAGAAATATAAAAGCGCCCCTACATAGGAACCGTAATTATAATTTTAAAAATATTATTATTCAAACTACCTTCAGAAATTACATCGATACATTTAAATACAAAAGACAAAAATGAAACCCAGAAACTTCATGTCATCAATTCCCGAAAATCACGAACCCTCTTACACTTTAGGGGGAGCACACATAGATACCACAAAAACGTTACTGGCCATCTAAAAGGCTCCATTTCCGGGTGAACACTCAAGCTAATGTTTCAGTTGCACGAGTAAACCCAAATGAAGTTTAAAAAATAACAATTTTCCAAAACAGTCATTAAATAAAAAATTTTAATATTAATAACGAAAAGTTACTTTAATACATTAATTCCAACTTGAAACGCTAAATTTCATAGGAGGAAAACACGTAATTCACAAATTACATCTGAGCGACAACTCTCCTTCAACACAAAACCCAGTATGGTTTGTAAATCACAAGAATTCCAGTAATTTTTCGTTTCCAAGTGAAACTAATACAAATTTACATCGTCATTCTAATTATGAACAGATATTATGAACCTAAAACTTACAGCAGAACCTATTACGTAAACAAAAATTAAAATAAACCATTGCATAATGAAGCGTGTTCGCTTTGCTTGTAAGCGAGCCTCTATAAAAATATTCCTGACCGAACAAACTGCATTTACATCCGGACCTAATTTTGTAATATTCTCTATGCAAACGCGCGAACGTAAAAAAAAAACATTTTTCATTATTTATACTCACTTACAATGTTAAACAAAAACACTCATCACAATAAAATCTAATTTCAGAATAAAAATGAATTTAAACAGCCTAAACATACAAAATATCACACGGAATTGTCCTGAAAATGAAAGAAAGAAAAAAATAGACAACAACAATCAGCCCACCTATAAAAATATAAAAAAATTGATGAATATAGGGTGTCCCAGGAGGAAATGTCAAGAATGCACCCTTTGACTCTTTGGGTATTTCTAAGTAGAAAGTATTATATCGACATGTGCCTGATTCGCAACCGTTACCGAGATACAGGCCTCTACATTTGGGTAACTAAAACATAATGAAAAGCCGATCTTGATAATATTCCATGACATTTATTGATACATTGGCAACTGAGCAGATCCTCACATTATTTATTTACTTTATTTTTTTGTCTGGGGGTTCTTGAAGAGTAACGTTTATCAGCGGGGTAAGCCCGAAACTAGGGAGCAGTTGGTTGCACGTATACAGGATGCGTTCATAAACCTCAGAAATGAACTTCCGCGTTTTCCTTGGCAAGACTCGATGGATCAGAGGCTCGCTGCGTGCATTGAAGAAGGAGGGGGTCACTTTGAAACCATTCTGCAATAAGTGCAATAGTGTATTGTATGTTTGTACTTTTTGTAAACCACAAGTGTCATTAAATAGTATCTAAGATCGCCTTCTTATGTTTTAATTACCCAAATGTCGAGGCCTGTATCTCGGTAACGGTTGGGAATCAGACCCATATCGATATAATACTTTCTACTTAGAAATACCCAAAGAGTGAAATGGTGCATTCTTGACATTTCCTCCTGGGACACCCTGTATATAAAAAAAAATAAAAAAACAGAAATTAATTTATCAAAAGAATTTACGAAAACAATTTCTCTATTTCAATTAAACAAATTTTTATCTTTGTATAACAAATTTAGCTTCCTTGTCATCTCACACAATTTATATACGGCAAACATATAATCTTACAGTGTCCGAATTTGACCCAGTATAAATTAGTGTCTTTAACGATTATTTTTCGACTTTAAACCTTAAAATTAACTTAAAATTATAAAGCGAACTAAAACTACGAAGCGATCCTTAAAAGTATACGCATATGATGTTGATGTGCCTAAAGGATTTACAGGCGACACATCCAGTCAAAGAATAATCTTAAAAACTGCCTACTATATTCTGGAAAATTTTGTTACTTGTCATTCTTTAACAATTCGCTACTATATACATATAATATATACCTAGAAATGCGTCACCTATACGCTCAAACATTTTAAACCTTACCGTATAAAAATGGATGTCACAATGTCATTACAACTAAAATAATTTAATTCATATAAGTAAGTGTAAAATTTATTTACTAATCATGATTATTATTATTATTATTATTATCACAATTATTACTAATGCCGAAAATATAAACACAAAAAAAGACTTTAAACACAAAATAGGCAGGCTGTAAACAGGAGTAATAAAAGTGGAAGGAACGAAACAAGAAGAAATGAATCATCAGACGGCCAATACCATTGGGGCCGCTTTTTAGTGTTGCCCACTTGTATTCTTATCTTTTTTTAATTTCCTATTATAACAAAACATTTAATTAAACATTCTTAAATTCTTATAAACAAACATTTCATTCTTAATTTGACATTACTACACTCTTATTAACAAAACATTTAATTAAACATTATTAAATTCTTATAAACAAAACATTTAAAGCTTAATTAGACATTACTACAATATTCCTTTTAGAAATTATCATTAATTGCTTATCTTTTTAGGCTAAATTATTTTTAGAGATAACACCAGTACACATTTGAAAACTTGTCGATCGATTTTTACAAACTAGTTGGTGATTCTATATAATTTGAGTGCGCTGATCTCAAAATATAGTTAGTTTTTCCCTATCAAGTATGGTTTTCTTACCACAGGGTGTCATAAATCCCACATTTATCCCCAAATGTGAACCATCTTATAGAGACCAACATTGGATTGCACATCACATGCTAACCATAAATTTTGTTGTTATAGACTACAGTAACGCTTACATAATAATGTAGGGTAAATATATATAACAACCAGTCCGTTCCCAGCAAAATACTCTCTCCCCTCCCATCAATGGGTAGTTAACATTTGGGGACAGATGATATTACAACACCCCTTGTAGCACGAAATCTTTAGGTGATAGAGTAAAACCTAATTAAAGCAGAATTAAATAGCTCCTAGCTCTTGGACAAGCATAGTGCTTGTTTATGAAAGAATAAAAAAATAACTGAAAGAAACAAAATATATTTACCTTCTTTACTTGCAAACATTTCAGGACTTATTCCAAAGACTTAAGACTACGAAGGTAGATCTGACTAATGACGACTAAGCCGGTGCTTCTTTGATGTTTTCTTATGCTGTGCGTTAGGCTGATTTCGTTGCAGACACCAGCAGTAATCCGCCATCATATTTGTATGCCATCTTCCTTGATATCTTCTTTCCATGGTTTTGATGTCCTGGTGAAATCGTTCCCTTTGCTCCTCACTGACATCTCCGAGATTTTCGGGAAAACGGTCAAGATGCGAAAATAAGAAGTAAACTTTCAGGCTCATGTTGCAGCCTAAGGCGCAAAACTTTTTAAGCATAGTTTCCACCAGTCTTTCATAATTTTGGCTTTTGTAATTTCCCAAGAAGTTTTCAACAACATCTTTGAAACCAAGCCATGCTTCTTTTTCTTTATTGGTCATTGTGTTCAGGAAATGATCGTCTGTCAATAACTTTCTAATCTGAGGACCTATAAAAACACCTTCCTTTATTTTCTAGTAGCTAATCTTTGGATATTTTGAACAAATGTACTTGAAACACTCACCTTCTCTATTCAATGCTTTGACATACTGCTTCATCAAGCCTAACTTAATGTGCAAGGGTGGTAGGAGGATTTTATTTGGTTCAACTAGATGTTCATGTAAAATGTTCTTTGATCCTGGGGTAAGATTCCTCTAGGAGGCCAAGTTTTCCTCTTCCAGTGCTGGTCACGTGCTCGACTATCCCATTCGCAGATGAAACATGGCATCTTAGTGTATCCTGATTGCTGCCCAAGTAACATGCAAATGACTTTGAGATCCCCACACAATATCCATCTGTGATTTTGATACTGAATTTTTTCCAGAAGCAGTTTCATGTTATCATAGGTCTCTTTTAAATGAGTAGAATGGGCCACTGGGATTGATGCATATTTGTTACCGTTGTGCAGTAACACTCCTTTTAGACTGGTTTTAGAGGAATCTATAAACAACCTCCAGTCACTGGTTTGGTATTCGATGCCTAGCTTGCACACTAATCCTGTGATGTCCTTGCAAAATACCAAGGGACCATCTTCTTCGAAAAAAGGCACGAAGTCTTTCTCACGATTTCTGTACCAAGCGAAGTATGTGTCGGATGCCAATAAATTGTTCTCCTGCAATCTAGACCCCAAAAGTTCTGCAGAGTCCTTAGGCAGATTCAAATCCCTGACTAAGTCATTTAGTTCGGCTTGGGTTAATGGTTTAGGAGGATCTCGGTCAGCTGTTGGCTGTTCATAAACATCATCATGTCTGGATTTGGAGCTGAATCAGAATCTGAATTGTATTGATCCAGACTCTCGGGTGGGCGGAATAGGAACTTCTGACCATGGGGTACCGGCCTTATTGCAGATGGAAGACTTGGGTATTGAAGGCTCTCTTTATTCTTTGCATTATAACCTTTAACATTGCAAGAACAGAAGTAGCAGTCGTCGGTATGGTTTCTAGGCTCGCGCCATACCATAGGGATCCCAAATGGCAAACTTTTCTTTTTACCTTTGCTCCAATTCCTTAGTGCCGCAACACACGTAAGACAAACCTTGTGTGGAGCCCAACTTTTGTCTTGATCTCCTAATTTAATTCCAAAGTAAGCATGATAAGCTCCCTTAATGAAGGTCGTTACATTTGTCCTTTGTTTACAACAACATACCGACCACAAATATAACAAATATGTCTGGACTATGGGTACATCTCTAGAAGCCATTATTAAAATTTTAAGACGTAATGTTAGAATTATCTATCTGAAAAATATGAAAAAACGAAATTAATTAAAGATAAAAAAGGTAAAAAATTACAAAACGCCCCAAAATTGTTTTGCTAATAACTTTAAAACTGTGGGTGATAGAAAAAACTGGTAGCATTTTTGATTCAGCGCAGCGAACTGC
>JAJOZX010003752.1:0-47500 GCA_023014485.1 Bathynomus jamesi | reverse complement strand
AAGAAATATGAGAAAGAATCATTAACTGTTTCATTTCTTTTAGCTTCGACTGAGGCAATGCTAGCCTATAAAGATCTGGTGAAACAGTCACCACGGCGTACCAGTTGTTAACTTTTTTTTAGTTAATCATTCCAGTTGTTAGCTATTTTTATTGATCGTACTGGATGTCGTATATCTAATGACACTGGAAATACTGCATCTTCAACCTTGGAATATATCCTAATATCCAGTGCATATGACCTCAAAATATCCCTGAAATTGGTCAAATTTCAAAAGATTTCCCGGGGGGCTTACAGTGCCCCCGGACCCCCAGCTGTATGGGCTCGCCGCGCTCGCCATTGTCCCCCCCCCCCCGCAACTGAGTAACACTTTCAAAATGCGTTCCCTCACTTCTTTATTTAGCACTACACCACTGTGTGTGTATATATATATATATATGAGGCTGGCAGAACTATCTTTGTGATTGGTACTACTGTAATCTTTCGGATACAACTTGGATAATGTGTTATTGGTTGCGGGGTAGAAAGATTAAAGATTTCTTTTGATTATGCATAGGGATTTTGAGTGTATCAACTATTTATACTTCTTGAATCTGGATTAACAAGATAAACTTTGGATATCCGCAACTAGATATCTACGACTAAGTGCTTCAAATTTCTTCAACTATTGGTTATCTATCCGAATTTATGTTGTTGTTTTTCATACTTTGCTAACGGTAACGACTTCAAATTTACTGTTAAAAAGTTACCGAATATGGAACGATTCTGAATCAATTTTCCTTTTAATGTCGATATAATTGGTTCAAAATCGGTCCAGAAAAGAAAGTTTTCAAGCGGCTTCAATGATGGACCATCGTTTTACAAAGAAATCGCTCCGTAATAGATTCATACTGCAAATGGAGCAACTAAATTTTTAGAAACGATATTCTGCTTGGAACAATTTCTTTTCTAGACCAATTTTGAAGCATTTATATTGACATTACAAAATAAAATTGATTCAAAATCGTTCCATATTCGGTCAAGTGGAACAATTATTTTTTTTAGAAACGGTGGTCTGTAAATATATGAATAATTTTACAACGTACTTCAAAGGGAAGCTCCTTCTGTATTATTGATAACCTTTCTTCTTACGTATTTCCCCTTGTAAACAATGGCAAAAGATGTCATCTAGTCTGTTGGTGGTGTTTTTTTTTCTCTCTCAGTGATGCTAAAGATTCAAAGCTCAAAAGGTTTTGCCTTCGACTTCCACAAAAACTATATTAAAGTTGTGTATTTTATTCATAACCAACAATGCTGAAACTAATCTTGAACTAAGTTTCAGAATCTTAGCTACGATTTTATATATATATATATATATATATTATATATATATAATATATATATATATATACAGTGGTGTAGTGCTGTGGGAACGCGTGGGAACAGCGTTCCCTTACTTTTTTGGTAGACGGAACGGCGTTCCCTCACTATTTCAAATAAATCCGAACTTACAAATCTCTAACGTCATGAAATTTTAATTCCCACCCCTAGAAGAAATATGAGAAAGAATCATTAACTGCTTCATTTCTTTTAGCTTCGACTGAGGCAATGCTAGCCTATAAAGATCTGGTGAAACAGTCACCACGGCGTACCAGTTGTCAACTTTTTTTTAGTTAATCATTCCAGTTGTTAGCTATTTTTATTGATCGTACTGGATGTCGTATATCTAATGACACTGGAAATACTGCATCTTCAACCTTGGAATATATCCTAATATCCAGTGCATATGACCTCAAAATATCCCTGAAATTGGTCAGATTTCAAAAGATTTCCCGGGGGGCTTACAGTGCCCCCGGACCCCCAGCTGTATGGGCTCGCCGCGCTCGCCATTGTCCCCCCCCCGCATCTGAGTAACACTTTCAAAATGCGTTCCCTCACTTCTTTATTTAGCACTACACCACTGTGTGTATATATATATTAAGGATTTACATCACACCTTTTATAAAAAATAAATATGGGAACATTTTATTTAGCGATAACTACAGGCCAATTGTTGTTGCCTTTCGCTTCTCAAAACTACTTTAGAAACTTTTGCTACGCCGATTAAATAATTATTTATGGACATCTCCTTTTTAAAATGGACCCATTCAACTGACCTTTGTATTTATGTTTTGAAGGAGATGGTATTTAAACATACTGAGAGTAATTCAACTATTTATAATTGTTGGGTTTTTTTTTATATAAGCAAAGCATATGATAGAGTGAATTCCAATGTTCTATTTAAAAAATTAGAAGATAGGAATGTTCCACGGTTTGTCTTAAATATATTGGACGTTTGGTAGACACATCAAACTTTTATTGTTAGATAGGACAATGTATTATCCGAATGTTTAAATTGCTTCTCTTAATAAGGCAAATGTGGGATTTTGTGTAGATAACATAAGGATAAATAACTTGGTCTATGCCGATGATATGGTATTAATAAGACCTTCATTTAAAGGTCTGGATCATTTTATAAAAATTTGCGAATTATGTTCACAGAACCATGACATTAATTTTAATGTTACTTAAAGTAAGGTGATGCAGTTCCACCCTAGAAGCTCAAACCAAACGGCTATTATTTTCAAACGAATCAATAAAGGAAGTACAAGAATTTAAGTATCTGGGTAAAACTATCACCAGTTCCTTCAGTGACGAATCAAATATAGGAAACAGTATCGAAGTTACTGTACTAAAGCTAAAAATGCTTATAAGGAACTTCAAATTCTGTACAAGAGAAGCTAAAGACACTCTTTTTCGTACATTTTGCACTAATATTTATGGGCAGCAACTGCGGGTTAATTATAAAAAAGGGTCTTGCAGAACCTTCAATTTACTTTATAATAGATCCTATAGACTGGCTGCAAAAGTTACCTCCAAGATGCTCAGCCTCTCAAATGTTCGCTACCCGCAACGTTCCGAGCCTCCCTGAGGTAACAAGACGTTATCAGTACAGTCTAAAGTGAAGAATTCAAAACTCAGACAAATCAATAGTCAAAACTTACTCATCACTCCTGCTTTATGTCTTCTAGAGTCCAGTGGTTCCCAACCTATGGATAAATTACCTCACTAGGGTAATGACAACTATTTTATGGGGTAATGACGCGCGATCCAGAAATTATAAAAAAATAATATTGTGATAATCCAGAAGTTATAAAAAATAATATCTAATGATTGGGGTAATGGAGCTGCATTAGAATTAGGTTTTGGGTAACCATACAAAAGAGGTTGAGAACCACTGTTCTAGACTATGGACTTCTTGGTATGAAAGTGTTGTCTATAGTTCCACTAACTCCTACAGTGGTTTTTCTATTACATGTAATTTTATTTATTAATTTTTTAATACTAGCTTTGGGTAGCTGTTATTATTAATGGTTAACCTTGTTAACCTTGTTAACCTTGGTTTTTGCTTCCGCCCGAATTGTTCACTCTGACGAAGGCCAAGCTTGTCATTCCACATTTGTTATTATTACTGCTTTTATTACGTGTATTACTGTTATTTCTTTATTACTGTAGTCCTCCTTTTAGTTTACTGTTTAATTAGTTGTATCGACTATTTCGTTAATGGATACTGTAATTTACAGAATTTGCCTCCTCCCAATAAACGTTATCATTATCATATATATGATAAGAAAACTTATCTATAAATGAGGTAAAGCTAAAGAAACAATTCAGAAATGGCGAATGTAATGTAATTAATAATTATAAAATATGTGGAAACTTTCTTTTTCTTCTTTTCAAGTAAATTACGTTGATTAAATTTGTTGATGTCGTCTATAAATTAAATGAGGCACAATATATATATATATATATATATATATATATATATATATAAGATCAATACCAGTTATAATCGAGTTGAAAGTCCTTTGACTCGCCAATCTTCAATTCAAAAGTTTCGTTTCGACTTTTCCACCTTCCATTACCTATGGTTAAAATTAAATGTAATTACGAGTCAGTCTACACGAAGAAACCGATCAAATTTTTAATTGAATTTTCGCTTTAAATTTAACTTTGCATCTGTTATTATTATTATTATTATTATTATTATTATTATTATATTATTTTATTGTTATTATTATTATAAGTCCTTTTATTAGATTATATATATACTTACGTATGTATACTTAAGTGTATGAAGGATGTGTTAGTAATTTAATCTACTGTTTTATTCACTTAACTAATTACTCATAAATCTGTTTTTTTTGTTTTTTACTCTCTCTCTCTCTCTCTCTCTCTCTCTCTCTCTCTCTCTCTGTAAATTATTAGAAGGGATAATAGCTGATAGGATCGTTGACCATTTGGATTCCTACAAGCTGCTTGGGGACTCCCAACATGGGTTTAGACGGCATAGGTCGTGTCTCACCAACTTGCTCGAGTTTTTTCACGTCATGTTGAGTGAGTATGATAAGTAGGGCGATTGATATACTTTATCTCGACTTTCAGAAAGCCTTTGATAAGGTACCTCACCGCCGGCTAATGGCGAAAGTGCGCGCGCTGGGTATCGGTGGGGAAATAGGTAGGTGGATTGAAAACTGGCTGAGTAATAGGCGGCAGAGGGTTGTAATTAAAGGGGCTAGTTCGGGGTGGGCCTCGGTCACTAGTGGGGTTCCTCAGGGTTCCGTTTTGGGGCCACTGTTGTTTATCATTTACATAAATGATATCGACGGTGGCATCGTCAGTCGGATCGCCAAATTCGCTGATGACACCAAGCTTGGGGCCAATGTTGGGAAGCCCGAAGCGATCGAGCAACTGCGTGTGGACCTAGGTAGGATAGGAGAGTGGTCCGAAAAATGGCAAATGCCGTTTAACTTGGGTAAATGCAAAGTGATGCACATTGGCTACGCCAATCCCAAGTCGGACTACTCGATGTTGGGTAGTAATATCGAGGTGACTAATTTAGAAAAGGACTTGGGTGTGCTAATTAGCAGCGACCTTAAGTTTACGAAACAGTGTGTAGAGGTGGAAAAGAAAGCCCAGAAACTATTGGGTTATATCAGGAGGCAATTTCAGTTTCGGAACAAGGAGATTGTGCTCTCACTGTACAATTCCCTTGTTCGGCCGCAACTGGAGTATGCTGTGCAGTTCTGGTCGCCCACCCTCAGAAGATATTGAGAGGCTAGAGCGAGTGCAGGCGAGGGCCACAAAGTTAATCCCTTCCGTTAGGCATATGGGCTACAATCGACGGTTACGCGCCCTGAACTTGTTTTCGCTTGAAACTCGGAGGGCTGCGCGGTCAACTGATCGAGGTTTTCAAGCTCTTAGTACGCGGGTTCAACGATGTCGATTTTAGAAGTATGTTTAGTTTAAATGATAACCCAACTCGTACATGGTTGAAAGTTGGATTTTGAAAAGGTTTAGGACTAGTGTGTGTGGAATTACTTTACGTATAAGATCTGTGACACATGGAACAGGTTACCTTCGGAAGTTGTGAACAGTTCCTCTGTGGATCATTCAAGAAAAGGTTAGACCAAATCTTGCACACTATTTGAGTGTGTACAAAATTTTCCCTGGCACCCGTTGCCATTGTACCCTCGGTATGGGCCGCAAGGCCTTTGAGGTACTTCTTTTCCTTGTAACTCCTTGTAACTTTCTCTCTCTCTCTCTCTCTCTCTCTTCTCTCTCTCTCTCTCTCTCTCTCTCTCTCTCTCTCGCTCTGATATGTTAGAGAGTTAAATGTAAGTTTCTTCTTATCTCTTCAAAGGACTATATTCTCACCTTTTTTTTTATCAAATCTTACCCATGCCCAACCTCAATAGGCCAACCGATTTTTAGCATATGAAATTTTTTGATAAAGATTCACCCTACTTATCTCTCAGTTCTTCGCAGTGTGAGTGTGAATACCATTTAGTTCAGTCAATGATTCCACAAAAGTTATGATATTTTCTTCAATGGTATCAGTAAAATTAAGATATACAGATAAATTACTAAAGTCATTCTTTACACTCAAAAATATTTGATCTAAACAAAACACTTTGGGGATTTTTTATTAACAAAATGTACTGCGTTCAAAATGATGAAGCTCAGGTTTGTTAAAATTGAACTTAATAAATTATTGGAGATAATAAATTTTGTTTAGATTAAACACATATAAGAGTGTATTTTCTTGGAATTAATCATTTTCAAATATTCCGCATTAAATCAAGGCCAATTCTAAGTAAGTAGAATCTTATCTAAGTTTAACCTGAACCAAATTTAGTTAATTTGTTTAGTTCAATGTTTAAAAAATCTGAGCAAGAGAATTTTGAACGCAGTACGTTGTTAATATAAAACCCAAATACAGTAAATATTTTATTTAAGTTAAATATTTTGCCGAGGGGATGGAGGGGAGTAACTATTAAAAATATGTTACACTTCTCTAAAAGTGGAAAATTAAAAAATACCAATTGCTTTTGAATATCAATGTACGTACATATATAGAGACATAGACCTTTTCATATCAATTTTCAATATATTCAATAAACTATCAGGGCCAAATTCGAAAAGTATAAATAAATAGAATTTCAAAACTAGCAAAGAATTTTCATTTGAAAACTCTGCCTCGAACGTGATATAAATCCATAAAACAATAAAATTGAAAAAAAAACAAAAAAATGACAAAATCTCGATGGAAACTGAGGGGAAAAAAAAGTTTTAATCTAAGGAATGCAATAACTGAATAACCAAAAAAATAACGAGAAAAATCGAATACAAATTGAAATAATTCGCCAATAGATTCGAAAGCCGTTATAAATTACCTACTTAAAACGGTTTAACTTTAATGCAAATGGATAAGTTTAGAAAATTGCCTTTGACAAAATCAGCTTCGGAGCAAAGTGAGGACGAACAACGCTTGCCAAGGTTTAATATTATTTGGTTTTAAAAATACTACAAAATTTGAATTATTTACCCTGATCTCAATTGGCATCGATTTAATGAGTTTTGGAATTACGAACGTTTGAGTGAGGCAAATAACGTATGCAGTGTATATATATATATATATATATATAGATAGGTACACGAGTGTATTTATTTATTTATTTATTTAGAATATGCATAAACACACACGATTTTGCATGATGCAAAAATTGTTCCCACAGGGTTTAAACCCACTAACTCACTGTCTGTTCAAGAGGTGGCGGGTTCGAACCCTGGTGTGGATAATTTGTGCATATATATATATAGGGTACTTGTGGGTTATCTGTCGCCACTTTTTAATTTAATTTTCCAACTTTTTCACAAATACAGATGTGTGTTATCATGTTGCCATTTTTCAAAATATACTATTTTTTTCTTAAATTATTTTTATTCTCAAAATAACAAACATTAATCATATTATTCGGGTGGCATGAACGCGGCGATGGCCTCCAGGATGCCGTCGAATGGGTCGACACTAGCGGGTAGCTTGCTCCTCCACATGAACTCGGCCAGGTAGTCTTAAGATGGTGTCGGGCCGTTCCTCGGTGACGCTTGTTCCTCCACTTTGCTGATCCCCACAAGCGTTCGATATTTTGAGTGTGGACTCCGGTATCTGCATCAACGAAATTGTATCGATGATTAACTTTGAAATGTTGGAAGCCAGCCTCCTGGAGGTCGGTGGTCTTATATCCTCGCCAGCTGTCGGAGTAGATAATGGAACCTTCGGCGATGTTTTCCACAATGGCAGCCAAGAGAGTTGCAGCAGAGCGGTTGGGAACTTGAACGATGAAGCAGTCGTTTGTTTCACGGCAAATTCCTCCGAACATCCATTGTTGTGGTAAAATGCGTCGGCATTGTTTTTACGCCTCGTGAACAGGCTCTCATCGATCTCAACCACTATTCCTTCTAACCTAACCTAACCTAATCTAACCTAACCTCACACTAACCTAACCTAACCTAACCAACACTAACCTAACCTAACCTAACTAAAAAATAAATGACCCACAAGTAAAAAGTGGAAACAGATAACCAATAGGTATATTAAAAAGTGGCGACAGATAACCCACAAGTACCATATATATATATATATATATTTCAGTAGATATACAGGGTGGCCATAAAGTCTGGAAACATAGATATATTGAGACAATTCTTTTTCTCCGTTGTACATTATCTTAATAAATCCTTAATACGATCCTATATTTCCAGACTTTATGGCCACCATGTATGTATAGGTAACTGGGCATAATTAAGATGGAATATATGATAATTCACAGATTTACAGATGTACAGAGGTAATTTTTTATGAGGTAACACTTCAAGTAACTCATAACATTAAAAGTTTGTATGAAAAATGTCGAAATATCTTTACTGTCAAAAAACTAATGTTAGTTCTGATACGCGTTAGATTAAGTAATGTTAGATTTGGTTAAGTTAGGATATGTTAGCTAGTACCTCACTATTTATACACTTCACAGAAAATCCTTTTCGAGTTTTCAATCGCGACTGGGCTTTTAAATGAATAGTCTAAATTTTTTTATATGCAGGAAGGAGGACCAAATGCCCCTTCCCCCCATAGAAGAAGAGAGCGAAAAGTTAAAAAAGGGTTAAATCAAGAAAGTAAACTGCAATGGAGAAATGGCTTCATTAGAACACTTGATGAAGACTTTAGCATAAGTCGAAAGCTTGTGCTCTTATAAATCTACTTTTCTTTGTGGCTTTACTCCATGCGATCAGGCTATTTATGGCATACTTCTGGGTTTGATGGCACTAGGGTTAGATTAGAGTTTTATTTCAGTGGATAGAATTAAGGTGTGTGTGTGTGTGTGTGTGTGTGTGGTTGGGTTTACTATACTTATGGATTACTAGATCAGAACGAATATCAGACTCATGTGGGACTAACTAACTAGCAGGTTAATTATACTGTCAGCCCACTAGTTTAAATTCGCTAATGGCTTACTCCGACTGGTGAACTAATTTTGGTTTTGCTAGATTAAATAAAGTTAAGTTAGGTTACGTAAGTTTAGGCTAGGTTAGGGTTGGCTGAGTTTGGCTAAATTATTTAAAGTAAGGTAAAGTTAGGTTAGATTAAGGTGCCCCGCCACAATGATGTGTGGCCAGGTACCACTCTAACATAGTAAAACCAACGTGCGTGTGTGTGCGTGTGTGTGTGTGTGTGTGTGTGTGTGAATTAATAAATAATTATTCTTTGTAGGCAAGCGTGTATTTTATCACTCAAACATTTTATGTATCTTGTTAACAAATTTTCTCTCGTAGAAATCTGTTTCAGAGGACGCGAAACTCGACCTATCCATGAAATTCAATGTATTTCATCACTTGAACAAAGTTGAATTAAATCCTTTCTATATTCCCATCACACTCAAAACTGAAAGGGGTGTTGTCAACTTGAATTAAGTTTTTACATATATTTGCGACTACATTTTATTCATTTATTTATGAGGTTTTATTTTTGTTTGCTTATATTTACACTTTTTTTATTCGCATACAAATTAAACTATTTGGATTGCAATCTACTTTTATTTCCTTAAGTTTGAATACTTTTTCAAAGCGTCATTCTACTCGGTTAAACTTAACAAATTCTATACAAAAATTTTTTCCTTTCATTTCTTCAGACGAATGTATCCTGAAAGAACTTCTGAAACAATTTCTATTATATTTTTCTTTGATTGAGAACATTATTATTATTCCGACGAACACGGGAATAAATAAAATTAGGCCAATTGAATGATATATAGGCCTAATGTTTACAGTTTTTAATAAAAGCTTTAAATTTAGGTGTACATCACTTTTGGGACACAATATCTATTCATCTATCTCTTTCTCTCCTTCTATTTGCCCATTTATCTATCTATCTAGCCATCCATCCATCTACCCATTTATGCATCTATCTGTCTATCCATCTATCCATCAATCTATCCATATATTCATTCATTCATCTATCCATGCATCTATCTATCTATCTATCTATCTGTCTGTCTGTCTGTCTGTCCATCTGGTTACCCATCTATCTATTCATTTATCCACCTATCTATCCATATTATCTACCTGTTATTTTTATCTCTCTATTAATGAAAAAAAGTATTCCATCACTATATCTAATTTGTATTATTTTCATAATAATACAAATGTGTTTCTTTCTTTGATTGAGAACATTACAGTATTATTCCGACGAAGATGGGAACAAATAAAATTAGGCCTAACTGAATGCTATATAGCAATATAGGCCTAATCGCCAGGTTTACCTGCCGGAGAATTGTTAACGATATGAACTAAGGAGGAATGCTTAGTTTTTATGTAAATGAGATTTTAATGTTATCTTTAACCAAAATAGGCTGTCTACTTGGCATTTATAATTATAATATTTTAAGCATGTACAAGTGACTTGATACTATTTTCTTCCTTGCTTGATGGTATGCAGAGTTTACTAGACAATTAAATCTATAATTTATTATCTTAACTATACTTAATAGTTAATTGTAACAAGGGCTCATGCATGGTATTTGATCTCTATTTAAAAAAAATATTCTATTGACTGTAAACTCTTTCTAAACGGTACAAGGCTATTATTAGTTGACCACTATAGATATTTGGAAATTATTGTGGCCAATTCAATGCCTAATACAATGATAAAGATATTGCAAAATATGAGAAAGATTTTCTTAGACAGTTTCATTATCCACTGAGAAACTTTTCAAATATTGTAGATTTTCAGGTCTTAATTTACTATTCTTCTGCGAAAGCTTTGCACGTTTATAAGTGTAATTATGGTATGAGACTCTACTTCTCTTTATTTTCATTTGCTTTGTTTATTTTCCTCTCTTTTTTTCCCAGCTTCTGTTATGGGCTATCCAAGAGTAGATTATAAGAGTCCTTGTTGATCTATAAATTTTGCAGCTAATGTTCAAAATTGTTCAAAATCCTTTATAGAACCGCATCAAAGTCATTATATAAATCATTAAAAATGTCATTAAGTTTTGTAGCTAAACAGACGCTTATGGAATGACACAAGTGGCTGTTGAGCTACAGAACTTAATGGCATTTTTAATGACTTATATAATGGCTTTGATGCGGTTTTATAAATAATCTTGTACAATCGAAGGAATATTGGTTGAGGACTGACTGTATTCACAACTTATTTTCATTTTTTAGATGAAAATAACTTTTGTAATATTTATGCACTTAACATATTAAAAATTTTTGTATCGTAAAATTATAAATTTTAAGTAGTCCACTATTCGGAATGCAAAGTCTAGTGTTTCACCGTTCACCATCACATGATGGTGAACTCACTCTCCACAATCAGTAACTTTCTTTTTACCCACATTCACTTTCAACAATCTTCCCTAGTAGTATAGCCGCAAAAGGGGAGAGTGCAGGAATGTTGCAGGTTATTATGTAATGTTGCAAAGGGGGGGGGGTTTGTTGCAAAGGGGGGGAAACTTGGAGGCGGCGTTATCCCCCAAGAGAAAGGAGGAGGAGAGAAAGGAGGAGAGGTGTTCACCTGGCAGGAGCCAAGTGCACACTGTTTGTTTGTTTTTTCTGTTTAAGGTGCTTTCAACCCTGCTGGATTATTGACACCATTTTTTTTTTTTTGTAGAGAAAGGTGGTGAAAGAAGTAGTAGAAGAAAGATTCCAAGTGCACACTAAGACTTCCAGCCGGGCTGGCGTTGTTTTATAGGCTCCTAATCAGCCAGAATCAGCCAGTTGGCTGAGCCAAGGGGGGAGAGACGCCTGAAGGAGAGAGAGAGACAGCTGAAGGAGAGAGAGCTGAAGAAGAGAGAGAGATGCCTGTAGGAGGGAGAGACGCCTGAAGAAGAGAGAGATGCCTGTAGGAGGGAGAGACGCATGAAGGAGAGAGGATAGGTACACATGCAGGAGTACACATGCTGGAGGTACACACATACATGCAGGAGTGCACATGCAGTAGGTACACATGCTGGAGGTACACACATACGCAGGAGTACAAATGCTGGATGTACACATGCAGTACACATGCTGGAGGCAAACATGCAGGAGAGAGAGAGAGAGACGCCTGAAGGAGGAAGATACATGCAGGAGAGAGAGAGCTGAAGGAGGAGAGAGACACCTGAAGGACAGAGTGGAGTTCTCCCCAATTTATTTTCGTTTCCCTAACCTAAGAGGCCACTATGGGGTTTACCAAAGGGCCTGAAATAGAAGGAGCAGAGCTCCTTACTCGGCCGGAGCCGAGGGGGGAATGGTTCTTCACCAGCTTCGCGATCTTTTATAATCCTCTATTCTGGCTGAGTTGCCAGATAGCGGAAGGTATTCCAGATAGCGCCATGTGTCCCATTAATCGTGTAACACATATATGACGATAGTATTCCAATTAAATTCTGTTTAAATACACCTTTATTAATTGCATACCTTCCAGTTTTTTTGCAATGATCGGATTGCTAGATATATATTATTATGCTATATATTATATATATATATATTATTTATTTTATAACATTTAATTTTAGTTTAGAAGCAAATTTAACATTAACTCATTGAACTTAAAGAAACAAATAACATAGTTTACCTTCGAAAACGCCATAATAGAAAACAATTAATTTTATGGGAAACTATTTCGACATAAGTTTACTATAATTGTATCAGTCTTTTAAATATCTTCTGATATATATATATATATATATATATATATATATAAAATACCACAATATATATTTATAGTTAATCAGTAACACATTAGAAAAATTTACGCAATAATAGAATTAACAAAGTTACCCAGCTTCATTAAACTTGAAGATGAACGAAACAAATAACATAGTTATCCATAATTCAGCCCTCACGAATAACGAAACGAAATGATCATTTACGATACAATTCGAAATACGATAATTTACGATACAATTCCACCAAACGAGATGAAAACTTATGAAACATATAGCCTCATTCCCTGCGAAGAAAAAATGAAAAAACGAAATTAAAAGAAACGAAGAAAGTTGGATTTTCCCAAAACATAGTCCACTATAGCGAGGTTGGTTTCGGAGAAAATCTGCTTGCGAGAGACCTTTCTTAAAGACAGCTCGATAAGTAACCCAATGTTCCAAATATTAATATTGCCATTATAATTACTTCTACAATGAATCCAATTAAATTCTGCTTATTAAATAACTTTTTTAGACACTTGATTTTTATTATAAATATTTAAGTCACGAATAACAGTGGGAAAAACGTACACACAATATATATATATATATATATATATATACAGTGCCCGCGAAAAGTATCCGATCACTCAAGAAAATACAATATTTTCCCTTGATATTCAGAGACACGTAATTCACTTTCTATTTGTTCTAGCGACATCTGGTAACTTTGAGGTTGCTCGCTGATATGAGAGCTATCCAACGCATTCTCAAATTAGTGTTCTGGTAGCCTTCGTTGCGGGTGGCTGTGTCTCAAATTGTCAGATTTCACTGTTTGTGTAAATTCTTGATATTTTTTTTTTTTTACAGAAAGTGGTGTAAATAAAATTTATATATAATGTGTGCTAAAAAACAACTTAAGAGTGATTGTCGAGGTGCTATTGTTGCTTTGCATGCATGTGGGAAATCACAGAGACAGATAGCTAAGGATTAAACATATCCCAAAGTACCGTTAATTTATGGGTTTTCACGGGCTAAGAACAATGGTGGCCTAACCACGCCAGTCCCTAAAAAACGATCTGGCAGACCGAGAAAAACAAATTCGCGAACAGACAAACTTATGAAACGTTTAGTATTGAAAACCCAACAATAACTGCGAAAGAAATAAAATTTAATATGAATAATTTGTTATCTGGTGTTTCTGAACGAACTATCCAGGAGCGGCTCCAAAAGAACTCGGATTACCATCTCGCCATGCTGCTAAGAAACCGTTCATTAATGAAAAAATGCGTAAAAACGTGTCGCATTTTGTAAAAAATACATTCATTGGACTGTTGATGACTGGAAGAAGGTTTTATTTAGCGATGAGTCGACATTTTTGACATTCAGAAGTTGTCCAAAAAAGGTTCGCCGGCCTATTGGCTCAAATAGGATGGACCCTAAATACACCCTAAAGACAATGAAACACCCTCCAAGTGTGATGGTTTGGGGTTGTTTCGGTTACTATGGGCGTGGAAACTTATATTTTCTTCCGAAGAACACAACTATGAATGGTGCACGGTATTTAGCAATGCTACAGGATAAACTTCCAATGGCAATGGCAATCCAAAGGACAAAAACATACATGCATGATGGTGCACCATGTCACAGGGCCAAAATAGTGACAAAATGGATTACTGACAATAAATTTTATATTTTGGATTGGCCTGGTAATAGTCCAGATCTCAATCCGATAGAAAATCTGTGGCTAATAATAAAAAATAAGGTTGAATGCCACGACACTGGCTCAGTCGAAAAATTACAAGAGGCCATCAAAAAGGTATGGTGCAAGGAAATATCAGTGGAAGTTTGTCAAAACTTGATTAAATCCATGCCAAAACGTCTAGAACAAGTCATCCAAACCAAAGGACAGATGACAAAATACTAATATAAGGTTAGTATACATTTAAACATTGTTTTTTATGTAAAAAATACAAATTTCAAGGGTGATCGGATACTTTTCGCGGGCACTGTATATATATATAATAAACAACTCACACACACACACACACACACACACACACACACACGATGAAAGGCAGAAGCTAAATCAGTTCGAATCGTGTCTCTAGGGACACGATTCGAACGAAAAAGGTCTCTAGGGACCTTTTTCGGGCCGAGGGATTATCCTTCTACGAGCTATTCGAGCAGAAATCACCACTGACTTCAGATATTAATTTTATCATTCTTATTACTTCTACAATGAAAATATTTACGCGTAATTTGTATGGTGTCATATAGAAATATAATGATATATATATATATATATATATATATATTGGGGGGGAGATCTCTCACCCGTTCTTCGGCCCGACCCCGTTTCATTGTAGAAATAATAATATAATATATATATATATATATTAATATATATACCCTTTGGATAACCTTTGGTTAGCTTCCGCCCGAATTGTTCATTCTGACGAAGGTCAAGGAAAAACGTACACACAATATATATATATATATATATATATATATATATATATATATATATATATGCTACACACAGACCGTGCATGGAACAAGGAACTCTTCTGGGATAATTAAATCCACTATAGTCCGAGTAAGTAATGACAAATACCGCCTCGGTGGTGTAGTGGTTAGCGTCGCGGACTACGAATCCATCGGCCCAGGGTTCGAGACCCGACGGCAGCCGGCGCGCAGCAAAGCCCAGCTGTTCATCCTTCCACATAATAAAAGAAAGTGGTTGGTAGATAAATGGGTACCCTAGGAGGCCTAGTGGTCAAGACGCTGGGCTGCTGATGGGTCGTGGTTCGGAATCCACGTTAAACTGTAGGTCTAAGGTGGAGTGAAAAGCTTGACCTTCGTCAGAATGAACAATTCGGGCGGAAGCTAACCAAAGGTTAGCCCGACGCGGGCAACGGGTCACTCGCAAAGAGAATTTAATCATTGGTAAACTTCCTTCCAGACCACTCTATATATATATATATATATATATATATATATATATATATATATATATAGAAAGAGAGCGAGAGTTTTGTTCAATAAATAATAATCGAAAAAAACATCATAATGCACGATTTTCTATGTAGCAATACTAATTAACTCTTTCTCGCCTACGGCGGTGCAAGAACGTGCACTCGCTCGTAAATTAGACCTCCAGTTTAACATGGGTTCAGAAATACATCTCGTCGATGGGGTTCGTTGCTTACTCTACCACATGGACTTTTATATGTAAGAGACCTAACCTAACCTACGAAATACATCTCGTCAGGGCCGATCCTAGAGCCATATATAGCAATGGAAATGAGCGCGATGTGTCGTTAAATACGTGATTTAAAATAACAGGACCATTTTACCCGAGGCAGTAGTATACCCGAAAAACATCGTAATGCACGATTTTTTCTATGTAGCAATAATAATTAACTCTTTCAAATACGTGATTTAAAATAACAGGACCATTTGACCCGAGGCAGTAGTATATCCGAAAAACATCGTAATGCACGATTTTTTCTATGTAGCAATAATGATTAACTCTTTCAAATACGTGATTTAAAATAACAGGATCATTTAACCCGAGGCAGTAGTATGCCCGAAAAACATCGTATAACCTAACTATAATTTGCAACTATAGTTTACCTTGACTTTCATATGCTTCTATCCTGTTTTATTAATAAAGATTTTTAACTTTTAATAACGTATGAATAAAGATTTTTAACATTTAATTTTATTTTAGTATTTATTCATGCCACGCCGCCTTAGACCACAGCTTAACGTTGAAACCGAATGTTCTTTTTAAAATATAATTAGGATATAATTTCTTTATTATAAAATAAGTTAACAATTATGTTAACAAACAATACTAATAATTTGTAAGTAAAAAATATAATATAAGGGACTACCATAGAAATGTAAGTGCCTATAATTCGATTTTATATATATGTTACTCGTCCGGTCTCGTTATAGCGGATTGGTACACGTCATAGCTCCACCCAGCTACATCGGCAGCCAATCACTACGAACATCTGGTCTTTTGGGCGGAGCTTGGCGAATGTGCATATAAAAGGGGATATTTTCAGTTGGGAGTAACAGTAGCTATTTTCGCATCAGTGAATAATCAACCATGGACCTGTACGTCTCCCCAGACTTGTATGAAGAACGTGATACTGCAGCATTAACCACAATTAGTCTTTTCAATGGCTGATTGTGGCGAACTATTTTCGACGCAAACCGTAGAAGATATTTGCAGTGACGCTCCTTACAATCCGACGCAAGGGACTACCATAGAAATGTAAGTGTCCATAATTCGATTTTATATATATACGGAGAGTTGTAGTATTTCGTCAAATAGATACTAGTCAAAAATGTCAATCAATGTTATTTCCCCATCATGCTAAAATCGAAATTGGTAATCGAACCAAAGATATCTTCACATAATGGAGATCTGTCTGTCTGTCTGTATATGTTTTCCTTTAAGGTCCGATGAGGATTTGACACGAGTTATACAATCTTTTGAAGGGAATATGGATGATATACTGATCAGTCAGCAGTGTCACACATCCTCCACCATGGACCTGTACGTCTCCCCAGACTTGTATGAAGAACGTGATACTGCAGCATTAACCACAATTAGTCTTTTCAATGCGGCTGATTGTGGCGAACTATTTTCGACGCAAACCGTAGAAGATATTTGCAGTGACGCTCCTTACAATCCGACGCAAGGGACTACCATAGAAATGTAAGTGTCCATAATTCGATTTTATATATATACGGAGAGTTGTAGTATTTCGTCAAATAGATACTAGTCAAAAATGTCAATCAATGTTATTTCCCCATTATGCTAAAATCGAAATTTTTATGGCGTTCACTCCTCGAACCAAAGATATCTTCACATAATGGGGATCTGTCTGTCTGTATACTCTGTATATGTTTTCCTTTAAGGTCCGATGAGGATTTGACACGAGTTATACAATCTTTTGAAGGGAATACGGATGATATACTAATCAGTCAACAATGTCAAATAATGTAAGTGTTTTTCGATCTTTTTGGGATAAGAAGACACAATATATTTTCATAAATTTATTAAATGAAAGAAATCAGTACAATAAACGAATATACAAATATACGAACAAAAACATTATAATATACAACGAGTACGTACAATTGGAAAACGGTTTTTTATCTGTCTGCATACCATTTCATCGTTTCGGTGAGTGTGACACGGGTCAAATAAATTTAAAAAATTTATAAATTCTTTATCATTTGACATATGCATGAGAAATGAGACACAGTACATTCCGCAAACATTAGTAAAATATCCCTGCATACGAAATGGGTTCCATACAACTTCGGGAATATGTAACTGAGCGAGAAATTTTACAATAATAGGGTCACTCCAGGGTTGAGTACCGAGTGAATCAAAATAGTACAGGCGCTGTCTATTTTTAAAATAGACAGCGATCCAGTGAATCCCTTCATTACCGATGATGTCTGTGTTCACAATAAGACTACCGCATTCTCGCGTACTTGGCAAACTCAATGTTTCATTCTTCGCAAACACGCCGATAAATTTGGAACGTGTGACTCGCTCCATTACTTTCTGAAGTGTATTAGCATCCATTTTAAAAGTCAGTGATAACGCTTCTAAATCTATCTACTTCTATTAGGGCTTGCGATTCGAGATATACTAGTACACTAATAGGAGCGTCTATAGGCTTGGCGAATTCCAGCCGCACTGAGATGTTACCGCTCTGCTGTGGTGTTAAATGGGTATTTACGCTAGCAGATAAGTCAGGTGTAATGTCAAACGGATAAAGGTTAAATTGATCAATGAATTCTTCCTGCGTTACCCCATTACCAAGCTCATCACAATCACCTGCAATATGGGTCAGATTACTATAGGCTCTGGCACAAAGAGGTAACACAGCGTCTGATGAATAGTCCGTACCCATTGTTCCACCCAAAGCAGTGCCATTAACGTATAGAGTTATATTTTTAAGTCCGAAATTCTCGAATTTAAAGGCACTCTTTTTATATTTTCCATTCACCGAAGCGTGGTCCTGCATGCCGATTAATATCCTTTTAGGAAGATTTCCCAGGGCAATGTTTTCTATCTGCTTCGATGCCAACCCTGCAGGAACCGTATATAGTTTGATCTGCACTCTGTTAATAGGATATTTCACTGTAGCGTTTAGTAAATTTTTCTCAATTTCTAGTTGTTTTGGTGAACTTAATTTCACTCGCCGTACGCGGAGGTATGTGTCCATAATGTGAACCACAACGGACTTTGCGCCCTCTTCTTGATTCGCATCCAGATTTAAGCAGATCTCAGGACTCGTGCGGGTGAGCTTTATTTTCATATCCACCCCGTTCACAAGCAACTTCTCCTGGAAAGTGAAATCTGTGTGCAACCGTCCAAAACACTCGTATATTTTCTTTTTAGAATTTTTAAATTTGTCCTTTATACTATTTTCATCTTTAGTTTGATAATATCCCTCCGCACTTAAAAAGGTAGCCTTCGCTTCTTTGGAAAAGTTGAGGACATTTTCCAAATAGGCTCGTAGATGATAGTACCCCGTGCCTGCCGATATGTTGGTCTGATTTAAATATACGTCACACTGGTTGAATATGGCGTGCAGAAAGTTTGTTTCAGGGTATACAGCATATTTGTCATCGCAGGCCGTTCCATCAGAATGGGCTATACGTAGCTTAGCGTACATGTGCACACAGCTTGGATCAAAAAAGTAAGGACCTGAGCTGGGTATCACGAATTCTATAGGTGCACTCGGGGAACTAATTGTGTTTAAAGGGTTAATTGTAATAAAGTCACTGTGCTCAATAGAAACTTGGGTTGGCGGGAGCTCAAAAAAGGACAGCTCCGACTTACAGCATTGTGAACTACATGGGTGGATGAAGCGTGCCATGGCGAAATAGTGACTCCTCTCTCGACAAGTGGTAAACAAACTATGATTCATGAGATCAATATCCTTAGCTTATATCAGTCAAAAAAGTGGTCAACCATAGGTTTCATTCGCTTACAGCATTTCTTTTTTGATAGCCTTTTACGTTTAATACCACGTGACCCCTTCTTCTTCTTCCGGGGAGCTCCTCTTCTTCTTCCCGCCACCACGCATTTTTCTCTTTGCATCTTTGATGATTTCGTTCCGTGTACGCTTTAAATGTTTTTTTAGGGCTTCTTTAGGTTTAGCCCCGGCCAATATGTCTTCTGCAGTGTTAAGGCCTGATTGTAGCGCTTTCCTTCCAAGGTATCTGGCACCCCTCTTCAGCAAAGGAACAGCCGTACGTAGTATGGATGAAAAAATGGATCCAAGTCCACTACCGCGCTGGTATCGCATCCCTCGATAGACGGTGAAAGGCTTTCTATCCATTATAACTCAGTGCGTCGAAAGTGTAGCTTCACTGTTAAGCTCCCGTTACCGAATGGGAAGTTTTCGCCCTCAATCGTTCTTATATATATTGTGATATTGGTTATTAAATTAGTTGCGACATTCACATAATGGGGTCTGTCATATGTAATACTCAAACTCCTTCCTCTATGGTTGGGGATGTGAGCAATGCGCAGCAGGCGTGCCTGGGTATCCCCAACAAACTGGTGCTCCACTATATTACTGTAAATATAGCACATGTCTGGGGACCTTTCAGCCAATTTCTCCATCTTCAATTGATACATTAATCTGGACAAGTTATACTGTGTCTCGTGAAATGTGTCTCTTTGGAAGGCTGCGCTATATCGGCCGTTGGTTAGAATTTTGAACTTTCTATGTTCTTTAAGACATCTGTTAGTCTTTGATTTTAGGATTAGTGTATGTGCAGGGTTGTTTACGATTTCATATACTAAATCATTCGTAAGGTTTGAGTTTCTTAAACTTACGTTTAAGCCTCTCACAACATCCTCGGCCGAACCATATTGACCCGGCCCTAGTCTTACTTCTGTACTGTAATACCGTGCAATCTTAGTCCAAGCGATGCGCATAGTTTCATCCATAGCTACCCCAGCTTTTTCACACTCGTCAATGTCTCTAAGAATCGTAAAAACGGTTTCTTCATGTTCAATATTTAAAAAGACGGTGTCCAGCTGAATTTCGCATATCCCCACCTCATACGAATCACGACCCAATTCAATGTGCCCATGGAGTTCTGTTACAAAGTTGGCTAGCGTGTTGTTAGGGTGTACAGACAGGGACGAGGAGGACGGGAGTGTGACGTAGAAATGGTTAGGAGCCATGTTGCATACTATTTAAGCTTCATTATTGCATCAGCTTTTATATAGGTGTTGAAGCTTTCTGGGTACCCTAGCCATTTCACCAGGTACATTTTTCTCCTTCCTGAACCTTTGCTTCCTAAAATTTTCTCAATTTTAAACACATTTTTTTCTAAATTAAACGCAACTTTCTGCAATTCCTCGCGGTAAAAGCCTCCTGAGATTTCTTCCCCATTCAAATCTTCAATGTAATACATCATTATCACACCTTTAGGTCTCACAGCCCTAACTTTAAAAATCTCGCGTGTCCATCCTTGCTCAAAACCCTTTGCGAATTTATTCCCCGAACGCGACAGCCTTACATAATCATTGATTTTGAAGCGCACAGAGTGTGGTGGTGGTGGTGGTGGTGGTGGTCCATCTCTTCTCGGGAGCGTACCTCTTTCTAAAACTTCGTTAGGTGTTGCCCCAATCGTGCGATGGTGTGAGCGGTTGTAGGATGATGCCAATGGTTCCAGAATGTCTAGAAATCTGTATGTGTTTTTATGTGTAAAATAACGGTGCATGCGTTCCTTTATGGTGCGCTGAACTCTTTCAGCTAAAGAAGCCTTATGTATAGAATTGGTTGTGTAATAGCTGATATTAAACTCTGTCAACATATTCTGAAAAGCACGGCCTATAAACTCCTTCCCCATATCCGTACAAAAATAGCCAGGAACCCTGTTTTCTTTTAACATTAGCGTTTTGGTGGCTTTAGCAACTGTTTCAGGTGATTTATTTTTCAGAGGAACTAGCCACAGATATCTAGAGAATACGTCTATTATGAATAGAATGTAGCGGTAACCATCGTTATACACAGAATATCTTTGCATGTCTGTTAAATCTGCTTGCCAAATAGAATCAATCGAGGAAGCCGTTGTCTTGGCTGTTTTAAACCTTTTTCTCACAGGCTTATGAAGCGTATAAGCGTCCTGCTCCCTCAAAAATCTTTCAACATCTTTTTTTCCTACTCCGTAAACGTGCAGTCTATCTACGCCGCCGTAAGAGGATGGGGTAGAAATGTCATAATAACGTTTAGTTAATACGTTAGCCATTTGCGTATTTTAGAGGCACGTGGGTAGGGTTGGTTTAACCTCTTCTTGCTCCTCTTCAAAGGTGTTACCGCAGGGGGTGACGGCGTCTTCAATTGTGTCACAGCGTTGCGTGTTCCAAGTCTTTTAACCTGTTCAGATTTCCTATCAACGTTTTAGGGACATTTATTTGTTGTAGTCTTGCTTTAATATGCTTCCATCCTGATGGTGATGGCCTATCCCACTTTCTCACCAGATCATGGACAATGTCTACGATATTCGATCCCTGTACCTTTGATCCTTCCACAATGATCTCCCCTGTATCGGTCCATTGTATGGCGGGATCCTCATTCAATAGATTATAAAGACTTAAGCCTTTACTCCTCAATGTAAGTGGGAGGGTATTTTTTAATACATGTTCGATATGTTGTGTGGCTAATCTTTTTGGTTGATCAGCTGTATCGTCGGGTACAGGTCCTATGTCGCCATCGTCCCCCGTGCTGTGCCTAATAACCACAGGAATCTCCGTAGGGCTCTTATAATTTTCGTACTCGTGAAGAAATTTCTGCAGAGCTTCTTGGTATAAGATTCTTTTCTCATCAGGTGTTTTTTCACTGTTTAATAGGGCTAACAATTCGCTTTCCATTCTTTTAAGTCTGCTTTTACGGGGATCTAGATCCGTGTCTCTTTGCAGTGAAGCGTACACCTCGTGGGGAATCACTACCACTTTCTTCATTATATTAATCTAGTCAGTAAAGGGCCCAAAACTGAAAATAAGATGGGGAGAAATGACCCTCCTGTTTGCACAATAACTCGTTTTTTCTTCGCTACAGTTTGACTTTTACGAGCGAGTGTACGTATTATGTTCTTGTAGCGGCGTAGGCGAGCCTTCTGATGGGTTTTCATTGATACATTGCAATTTATAACGTTAAGACAGATTTCACAGATGCATTTTAAAAAGTCGGCGTCGATATTTTTAATAAACATCTGCTGCATTGCCCGGGGCAGTCGATGATAGATTTTTATTAATTCATGGTATTTCTTTAGTCTCTTTGTCATTCTGGAATATACACCGTTTCAGGCTCGTTTGGAAATATATTCGTTCGCAGAAGCACTCTAAACGTGTTTCGCGGATGAAGGTCGCAAAGCAAATATCCGTAACGCGTGCTTGTAGCTTCTTTATAAACTTCCAAAAACTCCTTACGCTGATTCGGGAACATTTGATTGGCTAATACCCCAATTTGTGATACATCTCTACGTTGCGCGAATAAGACTAGATATTGCGTATTTAACGACACATCGCGCATGTATCTATTTTTGAAAAATAGATTCTGATTGATGAAGAACACGCTTATGTTAAGATGGTGGGAGTATACTGTAAATGTCTCGGCAAACGTTTTATCCATCTCCAACATGAGATCGTCAATTACAATGATTGTATGTTCAGTTCCCTTTAGCGAATTAACGTCATATACACCTTTGTGGAACAAAATATCATCTTGGTACTCGTTGAACACTGATTGATACGTCGAATAGCACCATATAACTTTATGCACAAATTTCGAGAACATCTCGCCCTTTTCTTTAATGATTTTAAGCATAAACACAGTTTTACCACATCCTGTAGGTCCAGATATAATACATGTGGATGGGCTCGTGAATCTGAATTTTTCTACAGAGTCCATTTCTAACACGTCACACTCCTAAGTGGGTCATTTACAAAATATTACAAATTTTGAGTGCTGATCCTTATATTTCTTCTCCCACAGAACCGACGATGAGGTAGAGCACCCTATCATTACGGATGACGATGACAGTGTAGTTGTGATCTCCTCCCCTGAACCCTCACCAGCGATACAGGTTGCACGTCCAAAGCGGAGGTATGAGAACCCCACATCAGGTATAAAGCGACCGAAATACGTACCTGTTGCAGCAGACCCCCAACCCTCAACCTCTTACGCAACAACCTCCCCAGCAGCAGCACCTAATATACCCCCTTATTCCGCCCCCCGTTCTGTTAAGTCTACAATAATAGATCCCCAACCCTCCTACGCAACAGGGCCCCCATCAGCAGCCTAATATATCCACTAATTCCGCCCCCCGTTCTGTTGAGGATGTTATTACGTTCGAGTTAGTGCGATCCGCAGCCCCCACCCCCGCCTTGACTAGAAATCGGTATAGAGTCAGGGTCGACCCTAGAGTCATGTATAGCAATGGAATTGAGCGCGGGATACGCAGGGTAGTACAGCATATTATAGAGTTTGCTCTTCAGAATCGCGACGAGCGTGAGGTCAGGACGAGTCTGTCCTTTGGGTTCGGGTCAGATGACGGTGATGTAGACGATTATTGGGTGATAGTACCGTTTAGACGTTTGGCTGCTGAAGATGTAGAATATATATTAGGGCGTATAATGCAAGCCGTCCAAAGTAGTATAGCCTTCAATATGGACAACTTCACGGTAAATATTGACCGTGTATTCCGTGTTGCGGGTCATAGTGCCATACCGTACACTCTTAACTTCAATTCTCCAACTATTTACCGAAGGCATATAAACGTCGATCGTGGTTGCGGCTTTATAGCAGTACTCTTAGCACGTATGTTTACTGTACAAAATACACGGACTCAAAAAATTTGGCTGCCTACGATCGTTGAGCGTGCCCGTAAACTAGCTGTAGACTGTGAACTTGAATTTGACTGTAATATGGGTCCTGAAGAGCTGAGAAAGGTAGAACAGGAAATGAATGTGCGCATAGTTATATTTGGTTTGGATGATCGCCGCCGGACTGTGTATGTTTTTAAAAGCTGTGTGAGAGATCGTACAAGGCCCCTACTTATTTTAGGATTGTCAGGACAACGTATCTCCCCATCCGTAATATAAGGGGGCTTTACGCGAGTTATGACAAAAGTCGAAAATATGGGAGACATCATGATTTGTGTAAGGGGTGCCTCGAGTTTGCGGATGATATAGTGAGACATTGTAAAGAATGTCACATGGTATGTGAGCAGTGTAAAAGCACCAAATGTGAAAGCCGTGTAGTTGAGAAGAGAGACTGTGATGTGTGTAGACGCACATTTTTCAATAATAGCTGCTTTGATCTCCATAAATCAATTGGTACGTGCAGGAAAATGAGAATCTGTGAATGTGGTATGTTTCACACAATGGATAATTGGGGAAAATTTAAGCACAAGTGCGACGTAATTCACTGTCCTACATGCCAGGAGGAATATAAGGCGGATGGAGTAAAGCATGTGTGTTATATGAAAGATGCTAAGCCTAAAAATAACCCTTGTATAACTGTGTACTACGATATAGAAACATATACGAACGCTGAAACCAAAGAGGTAATTCCACATTTACTTGTGAGCCAGACCATCTGTGATGAGTGTATGGGTATCGAATGTGACGAGTGCCCCAAATGCGGTAAACGGACAAACGTTTTTAAAACGAATGTCAGCGATAGTCCTGTGAAACTATTTGTGTCCTATATTGTCAAGTTAGCCGACAAGTTCAAAAAAATGACTGTGTATATTCTCGCCCATAACGGGGCAAAGTTTGACACGCAGTTCCTTTATAAGGAGTTGCTTGAACACGAATCCTCTGAGATATTTACAGGTGATCCATTGAAAAGAGGCAACAAATTAATACAGATGCAGATAAGAGGCAATGTACAATTTAAAGATACTTTATTATTCACACCTTGTAAATTAGCAAAGCTACCCAAGGTGATGGGAGTAGCAGCTGAAGTTTCCAAAGGATACTTCCCATACACTTTCCTCACCAGCGAGACTTTAAACTACGTAGGCCCACCACCCCCCAAACATTATTTTGACTGCATGGATGAACGTGAAGACTTTGATCGATACTACGACAGTTTTAATGAAAGTAACCCTTATAATATAGCTGATGAATGTGAGCGTTATTGCGTGAATGATGTGCGCGTGCTTAGAGTATGTTTCCAGGCCTTTAGAAGTATGTACATAGCCCGTTTCAAATGCGATCCACTGCAAGTCGCAACCACCATCGCATCATTATGTTTTACGGTGTTCAAGAATAACTTCATGCCTAAAGACACCTTAGCCATTATTCACCGAAACAACCCCCGCAGTTACGGACACAAGGCTATTTACTGGCTCATACACCTGCAGCAACAAACAGGTGTATACATAAAGCACGCCCGCAACACGGGTGAAGTACCCATTAAGATTAATGGACGTGTTTTTTGGGTTGATGGGTTAAGTGAAAACCGTGTCACTGGTGTGAAGACTGTGTACTCCTTTAACGGTTGCTGGTGGCATGGATGCCCCCGTCCTGAGTGCGGAGTCACCGGAGATATCACGGTAGGTCTCCTGCCGACTGTCTTGCATCGACCCGCACCCGCGATCAACTTATAGGATCACAGTTCACTCACAAAGTCTTGTGGGAGCATGAATATGATGCACGGATGGAGACAGACGATGTATACCGTGAGGAAATAAAAACGATCAAGCGTTCAATGGTGCTGGATCCTCTCAAATGTGGTGATAGCTTGTTTGGAGGACGTACAAATCCTTTCAGACTATACTTCCCACCTACGGAGGGCGTGAAGCTCCATTACTACGATTTCTGTTCTTTATACCCATACGTGATGAAGAGCATCCGTACCCCGTGGGCGCTCCTGAGAAACTGGTGGGGCCTAGCCTACCATCCATCAATGAATTTTCAAAAAATTTGAATGATCATTACTTTGGGCTCTCTTTCGTAGACGTACTCCCCCCACGCAATTTATGGATGCCGATCTTACCTGTCGTTATCGACGACAAGCTCATGTTTCCCCTGTGCGTGAAGTGCGCGGAAGAGGATAACGGCGAATGTAACCATATACCCCACCAGCGTAAGATCAGAGGCGTATATACAAGTCCTGAGCTGGCCCTAGCCGTACGCCATGGTTATAGAATACTGAAGATACACGAGGTGTGGAGGTTTCAGAAGCTCCCCAACCTTTTCACACCATATATAAACGCCTTTTTGAAGGATAAGGTTGAAGCATCAGGGTATCCGCGAGGAGTTGATACCGAAGATGAAAAGTCTGCCTATATTCAACGTTACCGCGACCGCGAAGGTATACAACTTGATCGTGTCCAAATTGTAAAGAATCCTGGCAAGCGCTTTAGTGCAAAATTGTGTCTAAACAGTCTATGGGGAAAATTTGCGCAGAATACCGGCAGAGGGAACATTCATTTGGCACAAAGTTATAGCGATGTCTGGGATTATGCCAATGCCCCCGATAAAGAGGTCATGGAGATCGTGAATGTAGGTAATACTTACGTAATAAAGTACAACAACACTGAATTTGCCACAGATACCTCAAGGGTTACAAACATACCTGTGGCGAGCTTCACAACAGCCTACGCCCGTATAAAACTTTGGGGTCTATTGCATTCTCTTGGGCGGAGAGTATTGTATGCCGATACAGATAGCGTGATATTCACAGAGAGGGAGGGTGATTACATGCCCGCTATTGGGGAGTTCCTCGGCGAGCTCACTGATGAGATCAAGGATGAGTATGGGGACGACGCATACGCCGACTCTTTTATCTCAACAGGACCTAAGACTTATGGGGTACGGGTCAGGGTAGGGGATGAAATGAAATATATCGTGAAGGCAAAGGGTATTACGCTTAACCATGCGAATCGGGAGGTTGTTAACTTTGAGTCGTTGAAGGATCTAGTATGTTTGGAACCTCACCAACTAATTGTAGGCACCCACAATTTTCGGGCGCAGAAGCTGGGAGGCGTGAAGGAACTTAGGGGTACGATGGTGTGCCGTAACACCTATAGGAAACGTTACCAGTTACCTGGCACCTATGATACCGTACCCTTTGGATACCAATGATGCTTCTAACTCACACTTGTATATAATCGTATCTATTTGTAAATATATATGTATATATAACTTGAATATCTCGAATCGTATTTGTAAATATATGAATATCTCAATAAATCAAATAGCGTTTCACTTTCTCCTGTGTGTGTGTGTGTGTGTGTAGGTGAAAGTTCTAAGCTCCGCCCACTGCGTGAGTCATGCTACTATCTGGGAGTCCCTGCGTGGTCAGTCGACCGCAGTAAGCCCGAGAGATCAGACGTGTATTCAGATCAGACGTATATTGAAATGGCTACCTTTAATATTGCTTGCACAACGTTTATGAAATGGTATTCAGTAAAGTGTGAGGATGTGGTGGATACCGAAAAACTTCCTATTCCCCCCTCCTATGCCTCTTTTAAAGCCACATTGGATTGTGCGAAGTTCCAAGATGTACAAATACTCTACGGATGTTCTGGTGAGACTGTTGAAGGCTTTCGTTGCACAGACGATGTGCTGAAGTATGCTGCAGGGCTAAACTTTATAAAGTCTCACATACACCGTGAAGTAAAAGAAACAACGCGTGCAGAAGAGAAGCAGCAGGTATGGATAATGAGCCTTGTGGATGGGTGGTGTGACAAGCGGTATTACGTCATGCTACACCATGTCGATTACTCATACCCTACGTCTGAAAATGTGAATCTCGTGATCATGGACAATCTTAGGTGTTTTTATCACTATATTAACGTATATCATGATGAGGTTCATAGTGAGGTTGTGGCTAGTGCCATGCGTGAGTTTTTAACAGATTTTAGAGACGAGTATCGTTTGATGGGTAGAAAGGAAAAATATGAGCATATGTTCCTCTCAAATAGTGCGCCGGAGTGTGGAGATGATTAGCGCCTAGTTCTTATCCAAAGTGCGTAGGCTGGTAGTGACGAAACGGAAAAACAAATATGTGCAACAATTCGAGTCGTACGAACATGCCCATTCACGTATCATCGAGTCAGCCGCCCGTCGAACCGTTCCTGCCTGTGCCTCACACGGCTCATAGTTATCTCAGAGCTTGAACCGAGTGGACGTGCGCTCCTCGAATACGATGGAACTTCCTTTGAGCAGCATTCTCAACGCCTCGTACGATGTGTCCGTGACGAAATCGTTGCGCGTGTTCAGGCGTAATTCCGGTACCATTAGCTATGTACTGGAAACGGAATGTAGACCGACAAACAAACGGTTTATTTAAGTATCGAGGAGATGAATAGAATCTTTGTGATAGTTGATAAGTGGTGTGAAGATCGTTATAAAATACCTGCTAACGTAGGTACAAGAAGAGAGCAGATTAGTGACGCGCCCTCATACGCCGTTGTATGTACGTTGTGTATAAATAACGATCGGCCGTGCATTGATATAAGGCTTATGTGGAAGAATGCTTCTGATAATAACGCTCTTATTCCTACGCGAAACCGTTTCATCCTCGACAGAATGTTTGAAATCGTCGGATTCCGTAAACTGAAACCTATATTAGACGCGCGTGTTACGGATATGCTTTATTTTGATACAGTTCTTGAATACGCATACACTGCTCTGCTCGATGGGTTTACCGAGTGTAGGACTGGTGAGAATGGTCTAGTGCTGGATGTTTATTTAAAAAGTTTAGACTCTTTGAAATACCATGAACTTTGGTACAAAGCAATTGATCGGTACAAGGCTGAGCTCACCTACACCGTTCACCCTGAAGAACTATTTCTTTATATAACGCGCAGTTGCCGTAACGATTTAGAAGATTATTTCAATTGCCGTTATGTTGAGTGAAGAGTTCACGATTGAAAAGCCGAGTCGGTAGAAATAAACCCTCGATTGGAAAAGCATTCTTATAAACTTGTGTTTAATAATGTAGCTAACGATGAACTCTTTGTGCGTGCTTTTGATTGTATTCTAGACGTATTTAAAGATGACTTGCCAACCGGTTGTAAAGTGGGGACAAAAATAGTACTGAACGATATGAAAGCCATTCATATCGAATACAGGCTTCCCTATACTTTAAGCGGTGAAATATATTAAGCCGCATAGACTGCGTAATGCAGAGCAATAATGATGTAATTGTAAACTCGATTAAGACCGAGTTTAGTATTTTGAAAAAAAGTGAATTGTATATATATTTTGCTTGACGATTATACGCATATTTCTATTGATTGTGTTTATATATATATATATATATATATATATATATATATATATATATATATATATTTGCTTGATATTTCTCCTGTACTGTTATGTACATATTGAAGTGTATATGAAATGTATATTTTATATATCACCATAATTGTGTGTGTGTGTATATTTCTCCTGTACTGTTATGTACATATTGAAATGTATGAAATGTATATTTATTTGAAATGTATATTTATTTTATATATAATTATGTGTATAATTTCTGTTATGTACATATTGAAATGTATATGAAATGTATATTTTATTTATATATATATATATATCCATAATTGTGTGTATATATTTCTGTTATACGCATATTCCTCAAATGTATATGAAATGTATATTTTATTTTATATATATATATATCCATAATTGTGTGTATATATTTCTGTTATACGCATATTCCTCAAATGTATATTTATTTTCTATATATTTATAATAAAAAGAATGATGCAATGTTGTTTATTGTTATGCCTTCTACTACCGGTATTCTAATAATGTATACAACAGGTATCTGGCAATATTTAAGCCTTCTAAGCCAACTGGCTGATTAGGAGTCTATAATAGTGTATACAATGGTATCTGGCAATATTTAAGCCTTCTAAGCCAACTGGCTGATTAGGAGTCTATAATAGTGTATACAATGGAATACATGGCGCTATCTGGCAACTCAGCCAACTGGCTGATTAGGCGTATATAATAATAATGTATGCAATAATACTGCTAAAAAGAGGTATCTGACAACCAGCCAACTGGCTGATTAGGAGTCTATAATAGTGTATACAATGGAATACATGGCGCTATCTGGCAACTCAGCCAACTGGCTGATTAGGCGTATATAATAATAATGTATGCAATAATACTGCTAAAAAGAGGTATCTGACAACCAGCCAACTGGCTGATTAGGAGTCTATAATAATGTATACAATGGTATCGCGGTATCTGCAACTCAAGCCATTTACGCCAACTGGCTGATTAGTAGCCTATAAAACAACGCCAACTCGGCTGGAAGTCTTAATGTGCACTTGGCTCCTGCAGGTGAACACCTCTCCTCCTTTCTCTCCTCCTCCTCCTTTCTCTTGGGGGATAACGCCGCCTCCAAGTTTTCCCCCCACCCCCCTTTCCCCCACCCCCTTTGCAACAACCCCCCTTTGCAACAACCCCCATTTGCAACAACCCCCTCCCCCTTTGCAACAACCCCCACCCCCCTTTGCAACATTACATAATAACCTACAACATTCCTGCACTCTCCCCTTTTGCGGCTATACTACTTTCCCTCACACACCGCCGCAAAACTCTAAACAGCCTCTTGCATATCACACTCACTTTGAGCAAATACAGGGGTTAGACAAAATAATATGAACACCCGCCAATTTCACCGGTTATCTTTACGGACTGCTCAGACACAAAGTAAACGGTCAAATGACTGGCAAACCTATTTAAATGCGTAACAGAGAGTGTATACGTCATGTTATAACCCTCACGTTGTTTTTACAGACCTGAGTGAATTATGAATTAGCATTTATGAAAGACCTGTCAGACTTCCAAAGAGGGCAAATTGTCGGAGCGCGGATGGCTGGTGCATCGGTGACGGAAACCGCTCAGATGTTCAATGTATCCAGAGGAACTGTCTCTATGGTCATGTCGCGTCTAGGAGAATTTGTCTAAAACAATTCGTCTAAAATACAATTTGTCTAAATCAATTTGTCTAAAACAATTTGTCTAAAATAGTTTGTCTAAAATCAATTTGTCTAATAACAATTTGTCTAGAATACAATTTGTCTAAAAATAATTTGTCTAAAATACAATTTGTCTAAACAAACAATTTAATATAATATGGCATACAAATTGTTGCCTGATGTACAATGCTATTTTACTTGCCACGCCCCATCTTAAAAGGTTACCTCTTGTGCGGAATAGTACATCGAAATAGTTTGTCTAAAATAGTTTGTCTAAAAATAATTTGTCTAAAATACAATTTGACTAATAACTGAATGGGTTGATTTTATTTCATAATATACCTAACTAACCTAACGGGTTATGGGTTCCGGGATAACTGATTTCGATGTACTATTCCGCACAAGAGGTAACCTTTTAAGATGGGGCGTGGCAAGTAATAAATAGCATTGTACATCAGGCAACAATTTGTATGCCATATTATATTAAATTGTTTGTTTAGACAAATTGTATTTTAGACAAATTATTTTTAGACAAATTGTATTTTAGACAAATTGTTATTAGACAAATTGATTTTAGACAAACTATTTTAGACAAATTGTTTTAGACAAATTGATTTAGACAAATTGTATTTTAGACGAATTGTTTTAGACAAACTCGCCTGATTCGGGTCATGTCTGCATACCAAAACCATGGAAAGACAAGCACCGACAAATGCAATAGTGGACGCAAGAAGAAGCTGTGTGATCGAGACCGCCGGGTGCTAAAGCGCATTGTGACAAAGAACCATAAGACCACAGCTCCAAAAGTGACTGCAGAGCTTAACCAGCATCTTGCAAGCCCGGTATCGACCAGAACTGTACGTCGCGAGCTCCATGGAGCTGGATACCATGGGAGGGCTGCAATTGCCAAACCCTTCCCTTTCGCACATCAACATTGAACGGCGCAGAAAATGGTGTAATGACCATAAGAATTGGTCAATGGACCGGTGGAAGAATGTAGTCTACTCCGACGAATCCTCCTTACGCTATTTCCATGTTACGGTCGAGTTTACGTCTGGAGACAGCCTAAAGATGCTTATGACCCCGACTGCCTGACCCCAACCGTTAAGCATGGAGGCGGATCTGTGATGGTTTGGGCAGCAATATCGTGGAATACTCTTGGCCCAGCTGTAGTACTGCATGGTAGGATTAACGCCCAGGTCTATCTGTCAATATTGGCTGACCAGGTCCATCCCATGGTCCAAACGCTGTTTCCCAATGGCGGCGCCGTCTTCCAGGATGATAATGCACCAATCCACACCGCTGGGGTCGTTAAAAACTGGTTTGAAGAGCATGTTAGTGAAGTAGAACGCTTGGATTGGCCTCCACAATCCCCGGATCTTAACATTATCGAGCGTCTGTGGTGTCAGTTGGAGCAGCAGGTCAGAAGCCGATTCCCACCGCCGGCGTCTTTGGAGGAACTGGAGCAGGGTTTGCTCGAAGAATGGCTCAGGATTCCTCTAGCCACTGTCCAAAAGCTGTATGAATCAATTCCCCGACGCATTGCAGCTGTTATTGCCGCTAAAGGAGGACCAACTCCATATTAAGAATAAAAACCGCCATTTATCAAGGTGTTCATATTATTTTGTCCAACCCCTGTAGTACAGCATCATCTACGTACAACAGATTCGACTGGCCCCCACCTATTCCCATCACACACCAGATTCAGTCCTCCTTCTGGCATTGGCACTTTTACCTCTCTCATCACTCTACCCATAAACAGATTGAACAGCCGCGGAGACATCACACATCCTTGACCTACGCCAACACTTATATCAAACCATTCACTCAGTTCTTTATTTACTTTTACACATGTACTTCCTTATGTTCAAAAATATATTCGTTACATACAGCTTTCTCTCACTGCACAGTTCTTTCAGCCTACACCCATTATCAGTTACTCTTGGTACACCATGCTTCCTCAACACCTCATCCTCTGGACGCACACTAACTTTCCCATTCTGTCTCCTATCACAAACATCCAACCACTACCGCCACTTTCATTCTCAAAATTAAATTTCACACACACAATCCGGGAACTAACACACGAGAAGTCTCTCATCGTTTCATACCATACATCATTCAAACTCTCCACCCCAACTCATCCTTGTTTTACATAATCCCAGAACATCAAACCTTCCACCCTTGAAACCCGTACCACTTCTGCTCTCGTTTGCTCATCATTTATTCCCTTTACATTCCACGTACACACACGTGACTGCCTGCGGTTACATGGTCAGTCTTTAAAATTATAATTAAATTAGTATAATGATTGAAAGTAGTGATTAGTTACTCAAAAAGTAATTAATTACGGGTAACTTATTTAATTTTAAATAATTACTATACAACTAAACTCAAAAATATACATCTATATTACACTTCGGAAGATAATATCAGATAACGAATTTATCTCTACGAGTATATTATAATTACACTTCGCGAGATAATATCAGTTAACGAATTTATCTATACGACTATATTATGATGAACTATGTACAGGGTGTTTATAAAGTCCCTATCTATTTCAGTGAAAATGTAGCAAAAAGGGTAAAATTCAATAACAATATAATAGAAGGAATACATTTAACGAATACTTAAACATATGATTCTACATCAGCACCATCAGTATCTCTACAGAGTTCGAATCTGTCAGCAGCATTGCGGAACACATTTTGGAGCATGACAGAGGTTATTTTTGTAACTGCTGTTACGATACAAGCACGTAAATGTCCCAGCTTCATTCAGATGGCATTTTAAACACCGTCGTCTTTCAACAAGATGGGGCACCTTGTCATTACGCAAATATTGTGCGGGAGTACCTAAATGAACGATTTCCAAATCGGTGGATCGGACGTGGAGGCAACAGGCCCTGGGCGGCTCGATCTCCTGACCTAACGCCCTTGGATTTCTTTGCATGGGGCTTTATCAAATCAAACGTCTATCAAACGAGGGTTACAGATCTGTAAGATTTACCTGCTCGTATCGTAACAGCAGTTACAAAAATAACCCCTGTCATGCTCCAAAATGTGTTCCGCAATGCTGCTGACAGATTCGAACTTTGTAGAGATACTGATGGTGCTCATGTAGAATCATATGCTTTAAGTATTCATTAAATGTATGCCTTCTATTATATTGTTATTGAATTTTACCCTTTTTGCTACGTTTTCACTGAAATAGATAGGGACTTTATAAACACCCTGTATAAAAAAATACTTTTATTTCCACTCACATATACTGCAAATTGTGATAAAAAAAAAACCCACTCTAATAGACAGAGTTTATTTCCACAACAGTTTCGATGTCTACTGGCATCCTCTTCGCGTGTATCCACCCGAAGAGGATGCCAGTGGGTATCAAACCGTTGCGGAAATAAACTCTGTCTATAAGAGTGGGTTTTTATTATCATATTTTGACCTTCGCGTAGAAAAAAGTGACGTTTTTTGCATTTATACACAATTTATTTTAAACTTCATTTCTTTTTCGGCAAAAATTTTTTTATAAAAAGTGTAGCAACATTTTAGTTGAAGTTTAAAATAACTTTAACTCTGTTCTCTTTTTCATAGACGAACATTGCAAGGAACATTTTTTTTATAGATATCTGACGATCGAAAGTTTAGCTAAAAAGGTAAAAATCTGCAAAAATCTACAAATTTTTGTATACAAACGAGTCGCAAAAAAATGTTGGTGGTGTACAAATTTAAAAGACTTTTAACAAGACAACTTTTAGGATATATGTATTTATATACATACTGTATATATTTTGGTACTTGTGTACCCAAATTGAAGTTTATAAGGCTGTTGAACGCTCTCAGATTTTAATAAACAAGTCACAATGTAGTAAATATACGAACACGAAAACAGAATATGTAAAGATAAAATCCATATCCCTTATCCCCAAAGGAAGTGAGGGAGGGAGTAAGGGCTCGAATCAGTCTTTATATATATATATATATATATATATATATATATATATATATATATATATATATAGAAACGACGTAAGTATAGAGGAGTGTTCTGCACACGAGGAAGAGAAGTAACGAACAAATGAAAAATGAGGTAACCGCCCGGGAATCGAACCCAGGATCTTCCGATTGCCGGTCAGATATGCTATCCACTACACCGGCAATCGGAAGATCCTGGGTTCGATTCCCGGGCGGTTACCTCATTTTTCATTTGTTCGTTATTTCTCTTCCTCGTGTGCAGAACACTCCTCTATACTTACGTCGTTTCTATACATTAATATACTGCGTGGTCATTGCAGTTAAATGTGTATATATATATATATATATATATATATATATTATAACAATATTCAGGATTGCCCATTGTTTGACCCTTCTGCAGCATCCTGCCTCACTTGGGAGACTTTTACGGTACCCATTCATCTACCGACTAAACGAAGGATGAAAAGCTGGGTGGGGTGCGCGCCGCCTGCCCATGCCGGGAACCAAACCAGAGCAATGAATTCGTAGTCAACGATGCTAACTACTACCACCGAGTTATATATATGTGTGTGTGTGTATATATATATATATATATATATATATATATATATCGGGTGGTCCGAAAAAAATGACGCATTTTTTAAAAATTAATATCTCAGTAACCCCCTTCCTTATCATGACAATTTTTATATGCAAGATACTTTCAAACTTCTTTTTTGAATGCAAGAAACGGAATTCTGATATCTTTTATAGTTTTCTCGCAATTAACAAAAGTAACAACATGGGTCAAAAAAACGAATATCATGAGAAAGGAAAAATTTAATCAGAAATTTAACTAATTAATTTACAGTAAATGATCGATTGGACCACCACTCTGTTGACACACTAATCTAAGTCTTTTCTTCCACACAAAAATAATACTTCTTACTTCATTAATGCCAATTCTTGCCAAGATTCAAGTATTTTACTTTTAATTCTGATTCGGTGAATTTTTCTCGTCGACCTCGGTAAACCTTCTCTTTTAGTAACTCCCAAATTGAGTAGTCCATAGAATTACAATCTGGGCTTTGTGGTGGCCACTCATTTTTCGTTATTAATTTTGGTGTATTGCTAATCAGAAACGACTGTGTGGCGTAGCTTGTATGCGACGGTGCTCCATCTTGTTGAAATATGAAATCATTTTCTTGATACAGGCGACGACAATCCGGCAACAATTTTGTTCTTAAAAGTTCAATGTAATTTGCAGAATTCACCTTTGTCTTTTCAGTTTCAATAAAATGAACATCTGTCTTGCCATTCCAAGAGACCCCTGCAGATATCATAACCTTTTTGGAGAATCTTGACGTTTCATGATACAATCTGTTTATTGAAATGTCACACTTTTTACCACGCCCGTAGACAACATCATTTTGACGGTTTCGCGGAATTTCTAGAGTGAAATCTTTTTCATCCGTGAAGACTATCTTTTTAATATCAACGACAGAGAAATTATCAAGTAACTTTCTGCACCTTGTTTTTCTTTTATCCTTAACAGTATCACTTTTTCTAGAAGATACTATTCTTTTGAAGGCTTTTAGTTTTTGTGCTTTAATTATTCGGTCTTTCCAATATTCAAATGTTTAGCAATTGTTCTTTGTGACAAATGACTTCCTGGTTTATCTTCTTGAGAGCAGATTTTATCGTTGATGTAATCCACATTTTCTGGAACCGAAGCTGTTTTAGGTCTACCGCTTCCTGGTTTTCTGGCAGTACTTCCGATTCGCGAATCTTCTTTAAGAGTCTTTCCACTGCACGCCTTTTCCACTTTTTGCCGGGAAACTCTTGCAATAACCTTCCAGTCTTCCATCCTTTTTCACAGTAACAATTTTTAATGAGAATACGAGCTTCCTCTGACAACATCATTAAGGGTACTGACGAATTGTTAAAAAATAAAAATATCCACAATTTGACTTGTTCATTCGTAGAGTTTTGTAATAACTTGCAAAAATATCGCATGATATCGTATAAAAATGATATCGTATAAAAAAACGGATATTATATTGCGATTTTTGTTTTTTTGACCCATGTTGTTACTTTTGTTAATTGCGAGAAAACTATAAAAGATATCAGAATTCCGTTTCTTGCATTCAAAAAAAGAAGTTTGAAAGTATCTTGCATATAAAAATTGTCATGATAAGGAAGGGGGTTACTGAGATATTAATTTTTAAAAAATGCGTCATTTTTTTCGGACCACCCGATATATATATATATATATATATATATATATATATATATATATATATATACAGGGCCGGATCTAGAAGTTGCGAGGCCCTAGGCAGATCTAGAAATTGCGAGGCCCTAGGCCTATATATATGAAAATATGGACTTAATTATCGGTACTATACCAGCAATATTAGAATCCCGCATAGACAGAACTATGCCAGCACTTAAAAAATTAAACCAAACCAAAATAATCACGCATGGAAATTGTATAAGAAATATAAATAAACCATACAAATAAGTATAAATTATAATATGAATCAAGATTTGTATCGAAAATATAAGACAATGATTTCTAAGATTTATATAATATTATAGGTAATGACTTTCCATAGTATACAAACGTTTTTCATATGTGATGTATAAGAGATGTTGACATTTCATTTTTTATAATAGTGAGCGATCGACTCATCAGGCTAAATATTAATGCTTTAATATTTGGTTCAGATGCTCCTTGAATATTACAGCAATGCTTTTCTACTTTTCTTCTAGCTAAACTCTTCAATTAATTGAGAATAATCTAATGAATTTGTCATATCGTTTTCTATTGATAACATAGCTAATGATTGCAATCTCGCTTGAGACATGGTGGAACGCAAATATGTTTTAATAAGTTTGAGACGCGAGAAACTTCTTTCAGCCGAAGCAACAGTAACTGGGATGGTTAATACTATTCGAAGTGCAACATAAACATTAGGATAAATCTCACTTAGTTGCTTTTGCACTATATAAACAAGGGCATTTCTGAGATCTGTTTTCTCAGGTATAAACCTGCGAAGTACTTTAAGTTCTTCATAGAGTTCTAAATCATTAATATCACTTGAACAGAACGCGCAAAACTGCTTGAGCGAGGCCCCTTTGGCGCGAGGCCCTAGGCGATCGCCTAGTTCGCCTATAGCTAAATCCGGGCCTGTATATATATATACACACCGCGTTAACCTCGTTAATGCTCCGTGTGTTGGTCTCTCTTCACACGAAGGTGAAGCTGGTGGACCCGCCTCTAGGTCTGGCTTGGCGGAAGAGCGAGTTGCTTTCTTGCGCTCTCCACCTCACATAGCCACATCCGCCTCATCTGGTACCGTCCTGAGCCAGGCATCTAGTCTTCTCTTGAAGACTTCAACTTTGACCCCTGTAACGTTTCTGAGGTCCTTTGGAAGCTGGTTAAAAAGTTTTGACCCTCTGACAACCAAGCTATTTTCCTTCAGTGTTGAAGAGGTCCCTTGTCTGGCCTTTAATTTGGGAACACTACACATTCTGCTTTCCTATTTTCCAACGTTGTTTGAATGATAATTGGATTTAGTTTGAGGTTTGGTACCAGTTTTTTGATCATTTTCCATATGTCGATTATGGTGTACCTCTCTTCTTCTTTCTAGGGAGTACAGATTTAATTTACGAAGTCTTTCCGAGTAGTTGAGCTCTTTGCAGCTATAAGTCTTTACTGTGAAATGTCTCTCAGTTTTTTTCTAGTCTATTAGTTTCTTCCTTTTATATGGGGACGTCAAAACTGAGCAGTATTCAAGTTTTGGTATAATCAGCGTTTTAGCAGAGGAATCATTACTGTCCTGTCCCTTCTTTTGAACGTTCTTAGTGCTTGATCTGCGACCAGGGGTGTTGCAGCAAATTTTAAGGTGCAGGAGCTCTAAGGAAATACCGTCATGTTGGCACCTAATTTTAAATTCTGCTATTATTTCCTTGTACCGGTACGTCAGTTAATCAGGTTACTCCCCGAGTCCCCAGAATGAGCGAAAGGTTGACTACACGAATTTTACGGTAGTATACCGAGCCATAATAATTAACTCATCCAATTTTGCAATTACACTTCATATTTAAGGGGAAAGTTTAATATAATAAAATTCACGTTACTTCACTTACTGGCCAGCCCTGTGAGAGTCTCAGTTGAGACTCACTGGTCTGGTTAAACTATTTTATAATAATAATATATAATAATAATAATAATAATAATAATAATTCACTTAGACTTGGAATATTAAAAATTTGAAATCACTATTAGAAGTCAGTGCTTTCATCTCAGTCTGTTTGTTTCCAATTTTCAAGTATCAACTAAAAGAAAAATAAATAAATAAAATTTGGATGAATGGAGGTACATGAGCGGCACTCCCGTGCGCTCCCACAGTACTACACCCCCTGCCTGCGACTCTTTTTGCCTTGTTTATCGCTATCTGATTTTGTGTTTCGAATTTCACATCATCGGTCATTATTACCCCCAAATCGATCGCTTTCGTGCTTCTCTGAATTTCCTGTCTTTCTGGAGCATAATATGCAGTCTGTTTAAGTTCCTCATTTCTACCATATCTCAAGGGCTGAAATTTCTCGGTGTTAAATGTCATGTTGTTGTCTTCTGACCATTTGTATATTTTGTTTGTGTCCCTCTGCAAGGCCTCCACTTCATCGCTGATTTCTGCTGATCTTTGTATCGTTTGCAAAGGATGTTACTATACTGTTGCTGTTCACTCTCCTGTCTATGTCTGTTGGCATGATAATGAACAGGAGTGGGACCAGTACAGTACCTTATGGTACTGAGCTGCGTACTTCCTATTCTGATGATTAGATACCTTGAATTTTGACGACCTATATACGTTCTCTGAGGAAGTTGTAGATCCATTTTCCCACTCTGCCTGTTATTTTCATATACAGCATTTCATTTTATGTGCTATTATACCATGATCACACGCGTCGAAAGCTTTAGCAAAATTCGTGTATATGACATCGTAGTTGTCATTGCCTTCCAGTGCATCTAGGACGTTTTAGTGCTCTATAAGTTGTGATGGGCATGATCTTCCTGATCGGAATCCTTGCTGATTTTAGTTGAATCTTTCCAGTATCTCCAAGAAATCGTAGATTTTCTCTCTAACTATTCTTTCAAATATTTTGGCAAGGTGGGACGTCAATGATACTGGTCTATAGTTCTTTGCTTGAGATCTATTCCCTCCTTTATATATAGGGACAGTGTTTGCTCTTTTCAAAATGTTCGGTATTTCCCCCAGTGTCTAGGGATCTTCTCCATATCCAGTATAAGGGTGTAGCTATTTCATTTTTACAGTTCTTAATCAATAATGCGTTCCACATACCTGGACCTGCAGTTGAATGTAGTTTTATTTGTCCTATAGCTGTCGTTACATCTTCTGAGGTAAAATCAAAGTCTGTTGTACACTCTCTTTGCAATTTCTCTTCAAAGAATACATTTATGTCAGGTATCGCGTTGTCACTTTTTGGGATACTGAAAATTGATTCATACTGGGTTCTCAATGTTTCAGATATTTCTTTTAGATCGTCGGTTAGTTCATTATTTCTTTTCCTTAAGGGCCCGATAGTGGCGCGTGTTTTTGTTTTCATTTTCATATAGCTATAGAAGTATTTTGGATTTCCCTTTTTTTGCTTCCACCGCCTTTTCCTCTTCCTTCTCTGTAATCAGGGTTTGTATTTCCCTATCGATACCCTCCAGTTTTTCTTTTATTACTTTCCTGACATTTATCTCCGCAGGTGGCTAACTTCGCCCCAACTCTCTTTCTTTTGCGGAATATTATTCTTTTTTTGCCTCTCTAGCCAGTTCCTCTTTCCTTTTGGCTTTGATTTCGGAGCATATTTTTCTAACATTCTTAGCGGCGTCTTTTCTTCCAAAGTTGTTAGCATTTCTTCAGTTGTTTTATTCTCTAAACTGTTCTCCACTCTATTTGGGCCATGTGTGATCTGATTACTTCCCAATTTATAGTATTGGAGTTTAAATTTAAGCCTCCAAATTTGCTTCTTTCTTCAATATGTGTATTGTCTTTTGATGTTGTCGCCATATTTGTTGATATCTCGATTAAATTGTGGTCTGAGATAATGGTTGGGGTTATTTTTATATATATTTTTATATCAGCAATCAATTTCGTGTTATTCGTGAATACCAGGTCTAGGCAGTTATTTTTTCTGGTATTTTCTGTTATCACCTGTGTCAGCATAAACTCGTTTGTGAGAGCCATCAACATTTTTGCTTGCTCCTGGTCTTCTCTTGTGCTCCCCTTGTACTGGTATATATATATTATATATATATATTATATATATAATATATATATATACAGGGTGGGCGGAAAGTAGCTCCCTATTTTGGATTGGTAAAAAAATACGTATATTCCATTTATTTCAGAAGAAATAATATGAAAGGTAGGCATACATGGTAGGTTTTCTCTAAAATTCAATGTGGGCTCCAACTCTTTCCACCAGCTTCTGGAGCCGCCCAGGAATGGCGTCCACTGACTTTAGCAGGAACTCCGGCGGGGATGGAGGACATGACTTCCCGAATTCGGTCCTCCAGTTCTTCCAATGTCCTCGGTTTGGTGCGGTAGACTTTTTCCTTTACCCACCCCAAAGAAAGAAGTCGCACGGTGTCAAGTCGGGGCTCCTGGCTGGCCATTGATGTGGACCACGACGACCCATCCAACGCCCAGGGAAGTGGGCATCCAGCCTCTCACGGACAACAAGAGCGAAGTGCGGAGGGGCGCCATCTTGCATAAATATCAGATCGTCGACGTTCTCCCATGTAAAGGAAGAAGTCTACGCACCAAACCGAGGACATTGGAAGAACTGGAGGACCGAATTCGGGAAGTCATGTCCTCCTCCCGCCGGAGTTCCTGCTAAAGTCAGTGGACGCCATTCCTGGCGTCTCCAGAAGCGGTGGAAAGAGTTGGAGCCCACATTGAATTTAGAGAAACCTACCATGTATGCCTACCTTTTCATATTATTTCTTCTGAAATAAATGGATAATATGCGTATTTTTTTACCAATCCAAAATAGGGAGCTACTTTCCGCCCACCCTTTATATATTATATATATATATATATATTATTTATTTATTTATTTATTTATTCCTATCTACCTTTTTGTATTTTATAAATGGAAAATTAAAGTCTCCGCAGAGCATTATATTTAGGGATGAAGGGTTTATGGCCTTTATTAGGTTTCTGATATCATCAATGGCCTCCGAGAATTTCTTGGTTGGAGTGTTTGGAGGACTATAGATGACTATCAGTATCACGTTTAGTTTTTCTATTTTCACTGCTAGGAGTTCCACAAAGCTGTTTAATTTACTTATTACCGTCTCTGTCATATGACCTCCCTCTATATTTATCTCTTTCTTATCAATACAATGTTCGCAGTTTTCACAATTTCCTTGGCAATCCTTAAGATGAGTGTCTGTGAGGCATGCGATGTCTGCCCTTGTTTCGTTCATAAAACCTTTCAGGTACGAAACTTTGTTGAGCGATTGGTTTGGTCTTATTCCTTGAATATTATTCAGAACAATATTTATGTTCTTTGTTTGTCGTTGCCCATTGTGCATTTCAGGTTCGTTTTCCTTCGGTTCCGCTTGTTTCGTTGCCCTGTAGTCCTCCGAGAGAGATTCTTTCCGCCTACCTGTTCTGGTAGCTTCTTGCCCGGAAGCGGTTTGGCTCGGAGGTTTCCAGCTGTGTCAACTGCATGCGTTTATGACATTTAGCAGCCGTATTGTGTCTGCGATGTTGAAAATTTTTTTGTTCGCTTTTTGTATATACATATCAGTGGCGTGCGGTCCATGGAAGCAAGGGAAGCAATGCTTCCCTATTCAAAGAAAGAAGAAAATGCTGTATTATATTTAAAGTTTAAACAGTTCAATATGTGTTAATAATTTGTACAAAATCATTTTATTATACTATTTATAGCATTTGATTGGTAATCAGGTGGATACATAGTATATACATTGGTTGCCGTTCGTGCAAAAACCTTTAAGAAAGCCGACGCAAAAAATCTCGAGTTGGACAACAATTGACGAAATGCATCCTTTTTCCCAATGACTTTCGCTTTTTTTTTACTGTTACAAATTGTTTCTTTCCATTCTAAAAACTCATTTAATGTTTAATAATGTAGTATTTATTGAAAACAACACGTTTCATATATAGTTTTTCTACTAAAAAATTCCATGGCCATGTTAAGCGAAAAAGAATATATATTTATCGTTATTTTATCCTTCCCTATGTCAAAAAGGAAGCAATTTAGAAATCGCTGTCTAGATCTTATAGTTAATTTTCTTGAAATATCTGGCAACTTTACGTGCTGTCTGCTGTCATTCTCTCATTTAAAGCGAATACATAACTACGGTAGAAATGCGCAAGGGTAAGAAAGGCTTGCAAGTTTAGCTTTAATCTCAATTGAGAAAAAGCTTCTTAAGGATATGAAAACCGATGCCTTTTACGAAGAAATAATAGATACAGTATATTTAATAAAAAAGAAAGAAGAATAGAATTAACCTATAAGTAAAGTAAGTAGATGATTATATGTGTTTTGTTTTTATTATATACGAGTATTTTAAAGTTTTATTTTTATTTTATATAATCTTTGTTGTTTTTGCTTGAATTGCTTCCCCTTGACGAAAAATCACCGCACGCCACTGATACATATATACTGTATTTGTATATATATATATATATATATATATATATATATATATATATGTGTGTGTGTGTGTGTGTGTATCTATATATCCCTCGTTGTAACAAAAGAACATTACATTAAATTATCGTATTGAAATGAGGGCTACAAATAGGATTCCTTATGTTCTTAATTAGTTATTCTCCAACATCATTTGTGTCAATTTCACGCAAGTTAATTAAAGTGAGATTTCGTCGTCAACAGAAAAGTCTCCAAAATGCCACAGAATCGTGTATTATCTTACTCCACGTTAATATTTGCTTTAGAATGGCGATTGTAAGCTGGAATATAGCTATGACACCCCTATATACAGTCAAATAACTCTTTATTTAATTTAAACAATAAATATGTTTGGATTTAAACTAACAAAGTGCTGTATTTAAAATTATGAGGCGAAGTTTTGTTAAAATAGAACTAAATACGAGTAATATGATCTTGCCTGAAAGAAATTTGGTTTAGATTAAACACACATAAGATTATATTTACTTGGAATTGGGCTTGACTTCAAAATGATTAAAACCAAGTAAATATAATCTCATACATACGTGTTTACTCTAAACCAAATGTAGTTTCAAATAACATCATTTATTTAGCTCATTTTAAACAAAACTTCGCCTTTTAATTTTAAACAGAATACTTTGTTTGACAAATATTGAGAACAAAGTTTTAATATTTAATAAAGAGTTTTCTGACAGTAGCAGCGCAGTCTATGTAAATAACAATGAATTGTTTCTCGAGTCAATATGACGTTATTTACGATGTGGACAAGCCTGGATTGGGTTTCATTTCCTTACGTAACTGCTGATGGATGTCATGGTCGGCAGGCGCGGATACAGGGCGGGGGAAGGGATTTAGGATTTGTCATGCCAGTGTCATGTAAATATTGCCAGCCCAATATTATAAAATATTATACAATAATATTAAAAAATATTAATTATTAGAGTACGAGATGTAATTCAGATTAAAGCTGGAGGAGTTAAGCCCGCGCGCCCATCCCCTTGTATCCACGCCTGGTCAGTGCGCTCAGAATAAAACCTTCTAAATTTAGAACTTGTAACTTCTTTTTGAGTGTACATTCTAGAGGAAGTTTTTCCTTCTTTTGGATATCAAAATTTCTTATCAGATGATATAATAACTTCTTTTAATGATACATAACTTCTTTACATAGAAGAAATGGTCTTCAAAACTTCTTTTTTGAGTGATTTGAGACAATAGAAGATAATATTTTTATGTACAGAAGGTTGCGAGAGGTCTTTGTTTCCTGTGTGGTTACCTATGTATTCGGTTACCTATGTACTCCCGATGATACTTTCAACCAATTTTCTGAATAGATGTTTCAACTCTGCTTCACATCACAGCGATATCCGCGAGTAATTGCAAATTTGTCCAAACCAGGCAGGGAACAACAAAAATCTTCATTCAGAAAGAATACAATAGATGATCTATATACAACACGAAAGAGATAAAGAAAACCATAAACCTATAGATTTACACAATATTGCCAATATGTTCAATTTTGCATTTAGTGGCAAGGTCCGATGACAGTGTTTCCCCGAGAAACTGATACAATATGAGAAAATCGACATCTAATCAATATATTCTTAACTGAATTTGACGGTCGGGAAGCATGAAAGCTTCATAGACAAAATAAGTGCTCAAGATTCATCTCAAATTTGACAATAGAAAATAAGAAAATAAATAGAAATAACGGAAATAAAGCAATTTATCGTATGAAAATAGAACTGAAAATATACTTGATATATAAAATAAAGACAAAAAATGTCCCCGATGCGCATGCAAATGACAGATCAGAGACAGTGTCTCCTTAATTTTAAAAAATGGCGTGATGAATTTCCAACTCTTTCCAAAAATTCTAAAAAAATACTGTTCCCGGCAATTAGAGGCGATAAAAAACTTTAACCTTATTATATATATATATATATATATATATATATATATATATATATATATATATATATATATATGAAAAATAACCACGAAGGAAAAAGGAAACACAGAATGGTGCTGAAGCGCTTTCGTCTAATGACATCCTCAGGAACACTGAAATAAATAACAAGTTCGAGACTATATATAGGTCACAAAAAAAATTAAAAAATAAAAATTTTAATATGAGCATACAAATTTACAAGGAAAAGCTACCAGAGTTTTAGCACTTTGCCCCTCTTGTCTAAATCCATTCTGAAGGAATTCAAAACAACAGGATCAAGCGAAAAAAGTCCCTGGCTAATATTGAAATCATTTGCAAGTTGAATAATGGCAGACTCAAGAATATTTCTATTAACAATGTTGCTTGAGTGAAAGAAAATTGAAGAATTATTCCAATCAATACAGTGGGATAACTCTGTAAAATGGACGAAAAGGGCACTGGACGACTGTCCCGTTCTAACGGAATATTGATGCTGTTTTACACGCGTGTGCAAAACCTTTCCCGTCTGTTCAATGTAAAAGGAATCACATTGTTTACAATCACTTTTATAGATTATCGGTAGGACTGTATTTTACTGATATTTTTCACAATATTGTCATATGAAAATACTACATTAATGTTCAAAAGTTTAAGTACATTAGCAATACCTAAAAAGCCGGGAAAAATAGAAGTACTAAAATATTCTTCGACAAAGTGCGACGGTTATTATTCACCGTGACACGACAATTGGGCGCCGTACAAATGAGCGCCGACAAATGAGCGCCGACAATTGAGCGCCGAGATAATTAAGCGCAAGAAAAAAGAGCGCAAGAAAAAAGAGCGCCAAGACAATTGAGCGCAAAAACAAAAGAGCGCAAAACAATTGAGCGTGAGCAAGCAAATAAAAACTGGATAAAAGAAACAAAATAAGCTTGAACAAATATTTATTAAGGATGTTAAAAGAACAATATTTATTAAGGATGTTAAAAAAAACAATATTTATTAAGGATGTTAAAAATAATGTAGTTAGGTTAGGTTAGGTTATGTTAGGTTAGGTTATTGTTTTGTGCAAAAACAAAAGAGCGCAAAACAATTGAGCGAGAGCAAGCAAATAAAAACTGGATAAAAGAAACAAAATAAGCTTGAACAAATATTTATTTAGGATGTTAAAAAACAATATCTATTAAAGATGTTAAAAATAATGTAGTTAGGCTAGGTTAGGTTATTATTTTGCGCTCTATTGTCTTGCGCTCATTTGTCAGGTTATTGTTTTGCGCAAAAACAAAAGCG